>JAYDZE010193214.1:0-39986 GCA_034509125.1 Monilaria moniliformis | reverse complement strand
ATCTGGGCAGTTGGATCCATTTCGATTTTGCGACCACATATAGATGGATTAGTGCCTTATCGCTTGGCACCGTGACCAGAGCGCCACTTGGCGGCACTCTTATCTGGTATGGGCTCTAGTTTGAGGTTGAGACTGCAAATGGAATTGATGAGATGGAATTTTGAGAATTTTTAGCTGTTTCATAGGACAAGATGGTCAGTGTCTCTACTTAATTTTGGTCTGAATTTTTCTTATTTTACATGACTTATGTCCACGCATCACTTAGTAAATGGCACAATGCAGCTCCAGTTAGTTGCAATATTGCTATTGTAGATGATTAATCATCAAGTTAAAATCATGATGCATTAATGAATAATGATCAGTTATGAGATTTTGGTCATTAGGCTAGCTTGTAGAATTAAACCCTACTATTCTATATAACGATCTCTTTGATTTTGGATGTATAAGCACAACTTTTAGCTAACCAAAAATAAATACTTCTCCAAAAATAAAAAATAAAAAATAAAAATAAGAATACATAGCCACTTAGGACTGGTTTATTTAAGGGTAGACTATATCTAGTGGGTAAATTAATTTATGGGTAAATCAAAGTCTTATCGAAAATATTTAGAAAAATCACTTGTTGTTCCAATTAATTGTTTTTAATTTTCCGTGATCAAGGCTATTAGGCTAACATACAAAATAAGGTTAACTGCATACTTTTTAGCTGGACTTGAAAATATTTTCCATGAAAATTATTACATTTTTGTCTGATAATAATTAAGTGTGACTTATTTGAAGGGCGCCGCTACGAGAAACAGTGATTGTTTTTCAAATAATTTTGGAAAGCAACTACTCTTGGAAAATGATTCTCTATTGTTACGATTTACAAGTTGGAATTTTATAAATATCATTTTATGTTCAATGCATTGCACATAATTTAGCAATTGTGATTATTGGAATTAATTACCGCTAAAACAATCAATTTTGGTTGAATTCTGAAATGATATATGATTTTAAAAATTGGAAAGCACACACATTTTTTTTTTCCCACGACAAGAATTCCAGTGCAATTAAAGCTGAGTTGGAGATGACGTGATTTAATCGTCGCTGACATGTCTTAACTAGTATCGGTGTAGCTTATATATTAGCCACTAAAATCATTTTGGCCGAATTCTAGAATATCACCTGAACTTTAAAATTTGAAAGACATGGATACAGGGATAAGGATATACGGATACAGGGATAAGGTATATTTTGTTTATGCAATATTACGTTATGTCGCCTCCTCTATTCTTGTGTATATATAGCGAAACATTTCCAAACATTTCCAAACATAGGCGGGCACATGTATAGGTGGGGAGGGGCTTAAACCCCTACAAATCTCTTCATTTTTTTTTCTTCTTTTACTTTCGAATTTATCGAAATTGCTGAAAGTTATCTTTAACTCTGTCTAAATTGATGATACTAAAACTAAATTGCAAGATGTTGGAGGACTAAGAAGGGCAAAATTTGCATAAAAAGGAAATAATAAAGAAACTTGGCTGCAAAAGATGAATTTGAGAGGAAAAAAATGTTAAAAAGTAATTTTTAAGAAAATAAGCTCAATGAGAGTCTCTGTCAATATTTTTTTTCTGCGTCAGCCCCCGTTTTTAAACATGGATGGACAATAAATATAACATATTTTGGTAAAGAAATGATCGGTCATGATAATACGATCATATTTATCCTCATACATTCAAATCCTATTCCATAGGACATCTGGAAGAGAAAGAGAATAAGGAAATTCATAAATTGGATACAAAAAATAAAATAAAAAGAAACATCCATTCCACGTCGTCATCATGAAATTACATCCACGCCTTTGAACTGGAAAAGAGAATGCTTAGTAGCCCTCGGGCCTGTGGGCGATGAAACTGATGACCTGCACCTGACGCATGTTGTCGAATCCAATGATTCTGACGAAGGCGTTGGGGTGGAGGCTGGTGCACTCGTCTAGCTCCTTGAGCACCTGCACGGGGTCAATGCACCCGAACATGGGCAGCTTCCACATTGTCCAGTATCTTCCATCGTAGTATCCCGGGGACTTGTTGTTCTCACGGTACACGAATCCGTCCTGCATTGTATTGGACCACATATATATTTATACCGTCAATGGCGGATGCAGAAAATTTTATTTTAGAATTAAAGTATATGATGATGCACCTTCAACTCGAACTCGAGGCAAGGAATGAGGTTGGAGCGGATAAGGTATTCGACTTCCTTCAAGAGTTGCTCCCTTGTTAGTGGGGGCAAGTATGACAGGGTCTCGAACTTCTTCAGTCCCTCGGTGGGCCACACCTACCAATTTACAAATATTTACACGTATAGTAATAATTGCTTTGGAGGAGATTGGGAAGGTGAAATTGAGTTAATCAGGGTAGAAAACCTTCATGCAGGAGACTCTGCCGCCGTTGTTGGCGATGGTGGTGATGTCGGCGCTCTTGCGGGTGGAAGGGAAGGCGGAGACGGACTTGAGTCCGGTGAAAGGAGCCACCATGCTGGCTTGAGCAGGGGCGGAGCGGGCGATGGCGGCGGCGGTGGAGACCATTGAGGAAGCCATTTCTCTCCTTGTTCTCTCTCTCACACTCGATGTGTCTGCTGCGTGGTTGCCCCCAGCCTTTATAATGCCCAAGCAGCCGCTGGTTTGCGTTTGGTGAGAGCAGATTTTCATCGGAGGGATGTGGGTTGATCTTGCCTGGTGGCGGTGGATCTGGGCAGTTGGATCCATTTCGATTTTGCGACCACATATAGATGGATTAGTGCCTTATCGCTTGGCACCGTGACCTGAGCGCCACGTGGCGGTACTCTTATCTGGTATGGGAATGCAAATGCAGCACAGCCCTTCATCATATTCTATAAGATATTTTTCTCTTTCGAAATTGAGGGAAATTACGTTTATGGCCACCTTTGAAATTTATGTTATGGAATTTTGAGAATTTTTATCTGTTTCATAGGATAAGATGTTCCGTGTCTGTACTTAATTTTGGTCTGAATTTTTATTTTTTACATGACTACATTATGTCGACACCTTCACTTAGTAAATGGTACAATGCAGCTCCAGTTAGCTGCAATATTGCTATTGTAGTTGATTAATCATCTAAGTTAAAGTTATTATGCATTAATGATCAGTTAGAGCATGGTTAACAGCCCGCTTTTGCCGTTGGCTTACCACCGCTGCAGAGTAGTAAGCCGTCGGCTCTTCCTCCTGGTAAAACTTAGTGAGCCGCTCGTCGTTGCTGTTATTTTTATTAATTCTATTAAATAATTAAATATACGTTGGTGTAGTGGTAAAAGTGGTAGTTGAAACACCACTTTCTTGGGTTTGAAACCTACTGGTAGCACAATTTTTTTTTCCATTATTTTTTTTCTTGTTTTTTTTTTTTTGTTGTTGTTTCTTTTGTTCCATTTAAATTATATTATGAAAATGATTAAATTTTTGTCTGACAATAATTAAGTGTGACTGATACGAAGGGCGCCGCTACAAAAAAACAGTGATTGTTTTTCAAAGAAAATTAAAGACCTCCTAAATAGTAGTAGGAGCAATTATTTATATTAGTGATGCAAGATTCTCAAGTGGTTGACATCTTAGTTCACTCCAAAAAAAAAAAAAAAGTCGTTTACATCTTTGGACACTTTTAACATATATACCCCACAAGTCTAAATAATCATTATAGGCATAGCCACCACTTCCCAGATGAGTCCATAAACATCATCCTTTTATTTTATGAACCACATAATAGAAATCTATATTATTCATGAACCACGATTTTTGTCGAAAATAATTTTGGAAAGCAACTACCTCTTGGAGAATGATTCTATATTATTACAATTTACAAGTTGGAATTTTATGAATATCTTTTTATGTTCAACGCATTGCTCATAATTTATGATTTGCGATATGTATTGGGATTAAATGCCACTAAAATCATCAGTTTTGATTGAATTTAGAAATGTCGCATGAATGTAAAAATTGGAAAGCACATAAACTTTTAATTTTTCCCACGATAAATAATTCTAGCGCAATTGAAACTGAGTTAGAGATGACGTGATTTAGTCATCGCTGGCGTGTCTTAAATATTGTCGGTGTAGCTTATATATTAGCCGTTAAAATTATTAATTTTGGCCGAATTCTAGAATATCACATGAACTTTGAAATTTGAAAGATAATGTATAAATTTTCATTTCTCGGATTTTTCCATAAAATCAAATTGCCACAAAGTCGAAGCTGACTCAGAATAATAATAAAAAATGACACGGCAATCAAAACGACGTTGTTTCAATCGAAATGACGTCGTTTTGATGTTTCAATTGAAATGACATCGTTTTGATTGCCACATAATATTATATATTAAAAAAAAAAAAATCAACTCACCCTCTTCTCTCTTCTCTCTTCACTCTTCTCTCCATTCTCTCATCTCTCTCTCTCTCTCACCCCCTTCTCTCTCTTCATCATGGTCGCATCCTCCACCACCTTCCCCTATTTCCCTATAACCAGCCTCCCCGAAGTTGCTTGAGATGGAGTCGAATTTCTTGATGAGGCTGCCGATGCACATAATTTATCATTTGCTTAATTGCCACGTCATTTTCAATTGTGCCAAATCAACTTTGATTTTAGGGCAATTTGATTTCATGAGAAAAATTAAAAGTTCGTGTATTCTTTCAAATTTTAAAGTTCGTGTGACATTTCAGGATTCGACCAAAGTTCATGGTCTTAGCGGCTAATATTTAAGTCACACCAATAATATTTAAGATACATCAGCCATGACTAAGCTTCTGCATCTCCAACTGAGCTTCAATTGCGACAGAATTGTTCGTCTTGGAAAAAATCTGAAAATTTAAAAGTTCATGTATTGTCACTCCGATTTTAAAATTTGTGTAAAATTCCAAAATTCGACAAAAGTTAGTGATTTTAGCAGCAATTAATTTTTTTTAAGTGATTTTAGCGGCAATTAAATTTTTTTATTATAAGGGCAATTCGTCGTTAATATCACGAACTTTGGCCGAATTCTGAATTTTCCCGTGAACTTAAAACTTGGTCGTAAAAAATCATAAACTTTGTTGTTGTCGGGCCAACCCTATCGGGTTGCGGTTTAGGGTCATTCGGGTTGGAATTTTTTTCTGGTTATAATTTTCCAGCCCCAACCATATCGGATTGTTGGTAATGGAGTACTATTCATTCTCAACTAATAAAATTTCTATTCTTTTTCTTGTCAATTCTCATCTTATTCATTTTCCTGTTGCGCTATATCACTGGAATTTACTTGGGCCATTTATAAATTTTCCCAAAAAAGAGTACATTTTGGAAATGGGATTTGGGGTGGAATGGAATTGGGCCGCCCATTATATACCCATTTAGGCGCGGATCCGTTTACGTCGGAAAGCCCGGAAGCGCGATCGTATTTCTTGTGCTCACTGAAACTCCGAACAGCTGATTCAGTTTTCACTCCTCCATAGTAATCGATCCCGATCAACCCTAGCTCAGAAGATGGGGCGGAAGAAGGGGGCGACGCTGACGCACGACGGGCCGCCGGACGACTTCGACCCGGAGAACCCCTACAAGGACCCGGTGGCGATGCTCGAGATGAGGGAGTATCTAGTCAGGGAGAAGTGGATCGACATCGAGAAGGCCAAGATCTTGAGAGAGAAGGTCAAATGGTGCTACCGAGTCGAAGGTATCAACCATCTCCAGAAATGCCGCCACCTCGTCCACCAGTATCTTGAATCCACACGCGGCATCGGTTGGGGCAAGGACCATCGTCCCCACGCCTTCCACGGTTTGTCGACTTTTTTCCCATCTAATCTTTGAGATTATTTCGTTTTGGTATGTGTTTGGTGAATTTATTTTTTGTTTGTCTTAGGTCCGAAGGTGGAGGCGGCTGCCGAGTGAATTGTTGGCGGCGGACTGGAGAGTCTCCGGTGAATAATTTGAGGTTGTCTTTTAGTTGCTGCTATTTTTATTTTTATTTTCCTTTAGTTTGCGTGATTGAGATGAAATTTTAACTCTACGATTTCAGCTGGATTAAGTTCTGGATTGAAATTAGGGTTCTTTCTTCTTATGCCATTGAAAATTCATATGCTATGAAAACTAAAAATATATTTTAAGCGTAGATAACTTTACAGAATTGCTCGATAATTGCTCGTGAAGATTACATAAAAGTCTCATGAAAATGAATTAAATGGTCGAGAGAAACCCTTAACTGATGCTTGAGATTCGATTCTAGTTAAATAATGTTTTGTTTTTTCTTTGAAATTGTTGTTTCAAGCTCTGCTTAGAGGTTCTAAACTGTATATGATAGGTGGTCAATTTTGAAATGAATGAGATTAATTAAAAAAAAGAAAGAAAAGCAAACCTTAAATGTTTTTTGCCTAAAAATTGGTTTGCTGAATTTTTTCCAGCTGATGTTGAAGAGTCGGAACATGCTGATGTATGCCTACAGACATCTCATTGCACAACTGTGGCTGAAATACTAAGCTGTGTTTGGTTTTGAAAAGAGTGGAGTGCGGGTAAATCAAATACAAAACCCTAGTAAATTTGGCAGAGAAGCTTTATTTGACTATCATAATGCTTTGTTTTAAATGATTTTAAACTAATTTTGCGAGATGTTGTAGAAGAAATAAAAGACTAAATACAAAATTTATCCACTCACTGATGCTGATGGATTATATGTGGGGGAGCATGAGCAAATAAAATTGCACCAAGAAAGAGTTTCTCTATCTACATTTAGATGAAAACGAACCTGATTAATATATGAAAACTTGTTTATCAATATGAATATATTTGTTTTCTTATTCCGATTTTCTTCCCTGCAGGTAATCATGTTTATCCAACAAGATGATGTATGTGAGATATGTCTGCATGACAATCAGGTGTGTTCGTTGGGTTTTGTTCAGCTAGATTGTTACAATCAAATGTATGTCTTTTGTTTAATCCAAACATCAAGGCCAGGTGGCCAACTTCTTTTCTCATGCAACTTTCTGCATATGGAAGTGATAAGAGTTTGTACCAACAATCAATAGCAAATAATGTCATTAAGTTCTTATCTCCTTTTATTTCGGTTACTTTTTCTTCTTAATAGATGGTGATTGTGCGTCATTTACATTTGATGCTTGCTAAGTTAGTTTATAATGTCACTGTAGTTGAGACACCAATCATCTTTCCACTTTTTGGAGTTTGCTGCTTGAAATACATTTAGCTAGTTCTGTAGAATATGAAAAAATATGACGTGATGATGGATGATATTTGCATAACATGGACTGATTTCTACCGGTCGGGTATCTTTTATTAACTTCAGTTTTTCTAATATTAACTAAGCCAATCTCTGTGGCTAGATTAACTGGTTCCAAACCGCCACTTGTGGTTTGGGAAGGCTTAGGAGGTGACACCAGAATCAAAACCTTCTTATAGGCAGTTTCAGTTTTGGTTTGCACAGTACTGGTCTTTGCTGGTTTCAGTGTAAATGGAGGTTTCTCTCTCATTATATTTTCTAAACTTTATTCAAATGAAATATATATGACTTCAATAACTTACAATGTATTACTTAATACCATTCAGATTTGATAGTTATATATATCTAAATTTAATTCAATTACATTTGCAAAGTTACAACCTCACAAATGATAGAACTTACAATTTACACATGCTCTTTTGCAATTTCAAAAAGATGTAAAATACCAGAAAACTGCTGGTTTCCTGGGTCTGAAGTATGTGGAACAAAACCCAAACCTTGGTACTGCAGTTTACAGTTACGATTTTTAACCAAGGCTATGGAGAACTATACCATTGAAAAACACTACCTGTGTGGCCGCCAGGAACTTGTATACATTTTCTTGAGACCACAATGCTTCAGAACTGTTCCTCACAGTGTAAAAATTGCTCGAATAAGTGAATATATACATGCTCCAGCTGATATTGAGTAATCTGTTCACCCACTTTGTTGAAGAATTGTCATATTGCTGTCGAGAGACTTGACTGTATGTCACCAATGAAGCTATCTACTGAGCATCCAAACTTGAATTTGATGTGTCCAACATAATCATCAAATGATGTAGTATTATGACTTGTGAACATGTAACGCTTCTTATATGCTAAGTTAGCATTTATGGGAAACTATATAAAATTATTCAATAGTTTGATTTCCCTTGTGTGTTTAAACACTAAGGTTGATTTGGATTGAGGGATTTGAAATCGATCCACCCATTCACTTATGAGTTCAAAACTGAAAGTGATAGGTTTCATATGAATCCTTGCAACCATCAATAGAGTTACTGTAATGCTTATAAATCCATCCCCAAATCCCTGCATTCCAAAACAACCTAATGAAAATATACCGATAGTTGAAATTATGTCTCTTCATGCATCATTTCGTTTACCAGTCTTTGCCTAATTAAAATTCAAGGTTCACATATATGCTTTTATATATTTCTATGAGAAGAAGGGTGACTTCGGATGTACTACATAGGATATGCTTCCATGGAAGTTGCATCTAAATCATTGTATGAACACGTAATCCCTCATTTACTGAACTTCCATGTTTTTATGATGAAAATTAATGTTATTGTGTCTCAATTGGTTCATTTGTAATGTACTCAGTTGTATATAACTGATAGTTTGAACTTGCGAAAATGCTTGTTATGTACAATCTATATAGATTCATCAGCCAAGTACTGTAAGTTAGCTTGTATGTGTTGTATGTGTATGTTCATAAGTAATTGATTGTGTCACAACCTCACTATGCTAGTACCAGGTAAGCTGCATGTCATGTCGTTCTCTTGTAGAGTGCCTCATTATGGTATGACATACTTGTACTCTAGATACTATCTAAGGACTAAGAAATCAGACTTGTTAACTTTTTTAACAGAAATTAGATTTGTGAATATAGTAAACTTTGTGGATTGTGATATAAAACATTTGGGACTCTAAACTGGGGTTTATGCCGGGCAGAGGAACCAATTGTGTACAAAATCCCCAACAATAATTTCATTAACAGATAGTCGAATACAGGATCCCAAGATAGTCACAACTATTTATATGTGTAATTAATATATAGCTCCATGTTTGCCTTCTGACCTTCATCTGGTGCTCTGCTATATCATCACCTTTTCAGCATTTTACCCATGACTGGAGTTCCCTAGAATACATGGAAATACAGCAAAAGAAAGTCAAACTAAACAAAGTGAGCAATCTGAACAATTCTACATAGATGTAATTCAAGTTTGCAGGTGTATGTGTGTGCTCGAGCCTGGTGTTTGTTCTTGTTTGCTTGTTTGTTTGTGGAAACTGCAGTTTCTGGGAGCTCCCTTCAGTCCAATCTGTGGGCAAAGGAAACTGAAGGAGTTGCTCCCACCTCATGCACTGGTTAAACTCAAAACACCTCTAAGTTTAGCCAAATGCATGAGATGGCAGCTCGATTCGCTTCTCGGCCCTCGTTCTTGGACTGAAGGAAGCTCTTCAGATTTCGAGCACGAACACAAACAAGTAAGATCCTGAAACTGAAAGATCTCATGTAAAATAATATATATTCAGTTGAAGATCAGCAATAGGCCCCGACCATATATCCCTTTGATTTCAAGATTATATGAATGTATCTGTGTGTTATATATGTTGGGGTGTCTTTTTGGAGGAGAATGCATGTTGTAGGGATGGGAGAGGAATCAGAGGATTGCCATTTTATACAGAGACCGCGATTAAATGTTTGTCAATGTTGACAGGCAGAGATTAGTGTGAATTAAATTTGGATTTTGAGTGAGGAATATTTCTACAACTATTCTCGTGGAGGCTTTAGGCTCCTCTCATCCTCAATTTGGATGTTACTTCTTTGATACAAATCCCATAATTTATTGTTGTTTCCCCTTTCTCAACAAATTATGTCACCTCTTACGCAGTGAAAGATTTTACTTACACACACCCATCTGAAATACTGTGCGTGTGTTGATTAGTTTATGTAATTTGATTGATTGATATATGAATATATCACTAATTATATATTTGGATTCTATATGGATTCATCTTAAGAATTTTGACACTGCGTACGAAGAAAAAAAAGAAAGAAAATTTGTTGGAAAATATTACCGTTAGAACTGTGTTTTCATATTAATAGATTTTATCATTGTTTTTAGATAATTATTTCTGAAAATAAAAGTTTAAGTGAAATATCATTATTCTAGTATTCGACTTATTTTTTTGGAGCAAAATAACATTATGCTTCGATGTGTCGAGTCACGACTCAACCGTTATAGTGAAATTTTGATGGTAAAGTTGATACATACTGAAAAGATTGTAATGTAATTGATAAATTGAAAAATATTGAGATAGAATTGATACAATTACTAAAAGTTAGGATAAGAATGTTCGTATCAAAATTGAGATAGAACTTATAAAATCAGCATTAACAATGGAGTGCTCAACACTTTGTTACGCCATTGCAGGAACTTCGTTGAGCACTTTGCAGAGTTCTTAAGCGTTGTCCAATCAGAGCCTACCACGTGGCCTGATTTAATTTTTTTTATAATTCGAAAATCAAATTTTCTAAATTTAATTATAAAAAATAAAAAGATAATGAACATTATTTTTTTTTAATCATGCTGTTTTTTTTTATTTCAATTATATAATTTCCGTTGTTTTAATGAAATTTTAGTATTTTCGTTTATTCGTAAATCAATTTAATTGAATATATAAATAAATAAAAATGAGAAATGTATAAAGTATGTGGAACCCATGACTAGTATAAGTGATTAGAGACTTAGTGCTCAAGATTGTAGTGTAAAATTATAGTGTTTAAAATAATTGTGGAATTTATAAAAAATATAAGTGTTCAAAGACTTAGTGCTTAAGGATTATAGATGGCAAAACAATTGGGATAATTCATCATTAATCTTATATTATAGGTATATAATATGTGTGTGTGCATGCAAACTTCAACTTTTTTTTCTTTCTTTCTAAAATTGCAAAATTAAAACGTTTAGAAAACAAAAGGCAATGCATGCGTGTTATGATCAAGTGGGTTCTTGGATATTCTAAATGGTAGTAACCAGATTATATTTTTAAAACTAATATATAGGTTATGTATTCGAATTAACTAATCATATTTAGAATATAAAATTATTAGAAATTTAGAATATAAAATACTTTATTGTAATAGATGCAAATCAGCCTTGACCACTCATTCAATCAAAATAAATGAACTAAATGGGTTCGTAATATTTACTACACTAGCTAGGAATTTTGTAATGAATAATTAACATATAAAGTTTTTTAAAGAGTAATTCTTTGTCATATTAATGGATCATTCATACTCTCCATATAATAATTATTGTTGTATACGAGTAGTGATTCAAATTTCCTCCTTAATTCGAGATTTTACGTAGTATTTTGTGAGATTTAATTTCACATTTTGCTGCAACTTTTACGATTTAATATATAAATTTTAATTAATATTTATAAATTTACTTTAATTATATAATTGTATGATTACCTTAATTATATAATTGTGTAAATGATCTTAATTAGATGAGTAATAATCAATGTTATTCAAATTAACTTAACTACACATATACTCTATAAAGGTATAAAGGATGCCCCTGCGGGATTTGAATCTTCAGCTCTCATTTCAATGTTGTAAATTAATTTGAAAGGCAACCTAATCCTTCCTGAATAGCGTCACGCTCTTATCTAATTCTTGTTTAATTTTACTATATTAATTAAAATAAAAGTAAGTGAAGCTTCATTTTTAGTACATGGATAGTATTAGTACCGCTATTAATTCCTATATAAACCACCTTCCAAAAACAATATTTCAATTGGATTTGAGATATAGCCACATCTATAAAAAATTTAAATAAGTATATCGACAAGCTAATGTGGTATTTTCTCAGTTTAATCTTATATTATTTAAATAATTTATTATTAATAATTTATTTATTATGGTCAACTTTTATTTTAGAGGAATAACTAATATTATAATAATTTATATTTATAAAATGGAACAAGTTCGAATAATTATTCAAATTTGGAACGGGCATGATTATATATTCTTGATGAGTCTGAATCGACATAACTACGTATAGTTATTATTTCTCCAACCAAAATAGCTTCTTATTTGATTTGGCAAAATAATAATTACTTTTGGTCAAATAAAAATAGTTATGTACTATTTGTTATGAATCTTTATTTAATTTGCATTCACGGAGTAAATTAAAATTATATGTATATCATATAATGATAACTTAATTAATATATCCAAAACATAAACTACGAGAAAGAAATTTGAATTAACTAACACTATAAAATAACACGAGTATTATAAATTCTAAACAGGTTCGGATAGTTGAACTTTTTTGTTGTATTGTATGAGTTTAAGATGAAAAATAGTAATAAATCAATTATTAATCATGTTTGGTCAGGACCAATGAATATATAATTTCTAAACGAGTTTCTTAGACAGTATATTTTCTAAACTTATACTTTTAATTTAGTTTTTAGTCTTTTGTGATTTATGCAAATTATATTAATGTTTGTTGTTTGCATTTTATTTTTAATGTTTTGTTGAGACGAGTAACTAATTATTGTTAGAATTTTAATTTATTTGATAAATTTAAACATTTTTGAGAAATTAATGAGTATTATTATATGGGTTTAGAAATGAAAATGAATAATAAAATCTATTTCAATGAGGTTTAGACATGTACAAGTGTATATTTTTTATCGGGTTTTGAATAGGTAAACATAATTAGCGGATATTAATATAAAGGTTTGGGGTGAGTTAAAATAGTAAATCACTTTTTGATGGTATAAAAATATATAAATTTATATAGAATTCTGTGAACTTTTTTTATCTTTCTAAAATCTTCAACAAAAATACACATAATATGCATTTTTAAATATTATTTCGATTTTAATTTTTTTATCTTCACCAATTGAAAAACTATTATGAAAATAATAGATACAAATATAATATCTCATCGATTTTTAACTTACTAATAGGGCTATCTAGTAGTAATTACTAATAGGAGCATTTGCTTAAGATGATCTTAATTATTACCTTTCTCCAGATTACGAAATCTTAAACTTAAGTCATTTTAATGAGGAGAAATGGTGACTATCTGAAATTTGAATAGTTGAACGTGAAACCCTGAAATTAATCAATGTAATATACATGCATGGGACAATATAACAGACCTTATACATTGTAAATTTGCTCAAAACTAAACGATTTCAAATAAACTTAGTACAGAAAATTGAGGATATTTATATAAGAAATCAATTCTCTGTACGACATAAACCACTAAAATATAACCTCCAAAAAAGAGGTTAATCAAGGTGGTTTATTTGTATAAACCACCACCACTTTGCGATGAAGCCACCTTGTTGATCTATGTGAGTGTGTGTGTGTGTGTGTGTTTATGTAAGTATCGATTTGATTGTCATTCATTGATGAGGTGGTAATTAGGCATGGAATCAGAAGGTAAGAAAGTAGTCCTCTTGACAAATCGACCTTTCATTCTTGGTCTCTTCTCTGCGTTGAGTTTCCTGACCTCGTACCTTATCTTCTTGGAGAACAACCTCGTCCTCCTCTTCTCTCTGTATCTCGACACCCTCGCCTCTCTCCCTGCGTCACTCCACATTCTCCCGCCCTTTCCTCCTCCCCATTCATCACCCTGCAGTTCATGTGGCTACTATTTATCTTCATTAAGCAAAATGGCTATTATCGCCGACTGTCTCTCTCTATATATAAGTACTAGTTGTTGATTCTAAAGAGAGAGAGAGAGAGAGAGAGTGTGTGTGTACCATGAACTCGTCGAGGTTGAAGTGAGGTCTGATTCCGTCCGTCCATGGCGAACCTTGACTAGCCCAAGCAGCGATGACTGCTTCGTAATTGAGCCTCAACAGCTTCCTCGATTCAGTTTCCATTTCAGTATTGTTCTTGACTGTAACTGTATCCGCTTCTCCCATCTCCTCCTCTCCGGCTTCCTCGCTCGGGAAATCCAAGTCCCAATTCAGCTCCGTCTCCATTGCCGGATCGAAATTGCATGCGATTTCATCATCTTCAACTTTGACGCTTTTCTCATCTGTCATAATTAATTCATCAATGGCGTTTCCGTCGCCGATCCCGTTCCCCAACAAGCTCTCGACGTCCGCCGCGAACTCGTCGTCGCAGTTGCTGAGCAGCTCCTCGAGATTCAATTCGGGATCGTCGTCGAAGAACCCTAATTGCTCCCCCTTCACCATCTCCTCGTCGAAGACCGGAACCCTACAGAAGAGCTGCTCATCAGTATCCTCCAGAAAGGTCTCGTCGGAATTAATCTCCGGCACCACCGGAAGCTGGTGGTTGGGCGCCGGCCGCGACCCTGGCTTCCCGTGCCGCGGCGTTCTGGCCTTCTTCGTGAAGCCTTGATGCCAAGACGGCGCGGAGGAGACCTTGCACGACGACGTCTCGAGGCGGACGCGCTCGTGGCGGCTGGCCAGCTGATTGGCCGAGTGTACGGCGCCGTCGCAGGACTGGCAGAGGAAGGCATCGTCGGCGGCGCAGAACCACCGCGCTCGCTTCAGCAAGCAGCTGTCGCACGCCCTCGCCGTCTTGCCCCCCAGCACATTGGAGGCCTTGCTTCCATTGATGTTCATATTTCTTCTTCTTTCTTCTTTTTTTTTTTTGTTTCCTTTTTAGGGGGGGAATTTGAAACAGTTACTGCTGCAGATTTGATTTAGGTTTGTGCAGTTATTGGCAGTTTTAGTTGAGAAGAATGGAAGTGGAATGTGCATAGTGAGGTGTGGAATTAGGGCGGGCCGATTGACATATTCTTATCTGCACTGTGATTGGCTGGAACTTTGGTGTTGATCTTTGGAGAATTATTGTTATTGGTCGAGTGGCCTTATTATGGATTTCTTCGGGGTCCAGATTGAGATGTGTTTGTCACTTTTTCTGCTCTTCTCATTCACAAATTTCACTAGCTTTGGTCTTTTCTACTTGTGGTTCAATTATTTCTTACTTAAGCTTCTACTTGTGGTCCTTTGTTTCATGTCTCTCTCTCTCTCTGTCTCTCTCTGGTTTTTGTCATAGTATGGTTTGAACCTGCGATTTCATCCACTCGATGCACTGGTGGATGTGATTGATGAAAATTTGAAGTTATATATGCAATGATGGGTGGTAGCCAAAACAGTCATTCTCTGGCTTTTGGGGAATACAAGGGCGTGGTGACTCGGCCATGAACTCCCATCTCACAACCCCAAAAATATCAGTTTTAATGTCTTGTGGTGTGGGAATGGAATAATTATTTCAAATTTTACTTGCCTATAGTTGTCACATGTGTGATTTTACAAAATAATAGCAAGGGTCGGGGAATTGAAATAAAAGATTTATTTATTAAAGAAATTAAGTCCCGATGGCCTGCATGGAGTCGACAAGTCGTAGAGTAGAGTGTGTTCAATTTTCAGTTGTCTGCATATACCATGCATGTCCTTTAGTAACATATGAATTGGTGCAGTCATGCAACTTAACTGCCATTAGTTTGACATACGTAGCGTCGAATGATAAAATATGTTTGTGTATATATTCGGAACGTAATTTTGCAACAATAGATTAAAGATCCTGGCGAACAATAGATTAATTTGTATAATTCAGTTGTTCTCATGTAGGGGAGAACTACTAAATAACCTTAAGTATCCACATAAATTGACATTCAAATTTTTTATATCCCTCTCTAAATAAAATTGACGCAAAATATAAAATAACCATTTGACTTAAATAAAAATTAATAGTAACTACAAATAAAAATATTTTAATTATTGACACTTTTACTAAAATACCCTCTTATTATTCTAATTTAGCAATACTCAAATTTAAAAATCTAAATAAAATACACTCTTGCATCAACTACCATTTTCATTTGTCTCATGATGTGCCCAACACAAGTTCGTGTCTTAATCCTCCGAGTGGAGGTAAAGCGTTATACAAGGTCAGAGCACACCATTCAACAAACAAATAATGTAATAATTTCAAGTCAAAGGACTATCACATACTCCACATACTAATAAATCATAGACTTTGAACAAATAATTTAATAGCTCCAACAGGCTCTGAGCCTATGGGCTTACCATATTTTGTCTGCTTTAATCAATTAATCAATAAATCAATCCAATTTTTTGTTCATATTTTGTGAAACTTGTATTTGTTTGTTCTGAAGATCAATTGGCGGATATTTTGACAAAGGCCTCTAAAAGTTTTGCTAAAGTTTTGGACAAGTTAAGTATCGGTGATACCGTTACTCAACTATAGGGGAAGTGTTAAGAAAAAAATGGTGCAGATCTTTAATTAGCACAATTAAAGAGATTTGCAATTAATATAGTTTCCTTTTACAATTATTTCCTTGTACACCATATTTAATCTTATATAATAAAGGTGTGTAATAGAGTTATAATCAAGCAATAAAAATACAATTGGTCTCCCCTATACTCTAATTCCACATGGTATTCTCTGATTCAACACAACAATTGTGAACACCTGTTATTCCCTTTTGAATGAGACGATTTTGGGGACGAAGAGTAAGAGCCAAATTTAAACTTATTTGGAGCATAACGAAGGGGTTGTGGTGTAGCATTAAGCGGTGGTGAGTGAGGATATTTTTAGGACGTTGAGAGAGACGAGGAAGGATAGCTCCATTGGGAGAGAGGGGGTTGAGGTGGACAGCATAGAATAGAGTTATTTGCGGAGAAGAGAGGGGGAGGTATGAATGTGTTGTTTTCTTTTCTACTTTTCCAATTTATTATTTTTTTTCTTTTTATTTTTTTACATCATAATTTCATTAAGGATTTAAAATATTTTATTTATACAAAAATGATTAGAATTAATATATTTATAATTTTGTGGTTATCATTAATCTTTTGTTAAGCAAAATGATTTTTTAAAGGTATTAGCATATAAAATTTTGTCTATTATTATATTATATGAATTCCGATGTGTCGATTGTTTCATTTTACATTATTCAAGTCAGTTTTATAGTAACTTAAATTGAAATGCAAGTTGGTAAGATGTTTTTCTTCAAATTTATAGATCGAAGTTTCGAGTTATCTCGAATGCTTATGTTTGTAAATCTAAAAAAAAAGAAATTGACATGAAACTTACTCTGGATAATTTAATATATTTCTTCATAAAATAGTCTCCTCGTCTAAACAACTCGAAATAAAAATGCCGGGTAAATATTTGGTCACCTAATATATGAAATAATAATAATAATATAATAAAATAAAAACGAAATGTTTTGTTGGCATGACGAGGGAAAGCTCAAGACTGTAAAGTCATTGTTTATCTAATTTATATATTTATCGGTTCGATTAAATTTATACCCAGGAATGTTATTTTAATTGAAGGTCATCGTTTGTTATCTTCATTAAATGAGGATCAATAATAATTCTTAATTTACCTCGTGTTGACTCTAATAATAACTCAAACCCCTGATCTATTGATTGAAAGAGAAGCATTTTACCAACTAAGTTGTGCTTGATTGTCTAATTGAAGGTCATCGTATAATTTACTTCAATCGTGACATCTTAGTTCTAGTATAAAACAACTATTTTGGTTTATGCCACTTAATCATCAATTTTATTTAATATTTCAGAAGATACGTAATATCTGAGGACGTTTTCAGAATAAATAAGTCATTTCGAATTCGTGACATATCCTGATGTCTTTTCAAATTAACCAACAATAATTTACAATAGTATGATATTCTGGAAAGGGAATCCCAAGATCCTAATGTGATCCTCTTTAAATTGACATTTAATTTGTACACGTACCAGCTGGTATCCAAGCTTCAGGTCAATTGTTAATGGTGACGAATTGATATGAGAGGTATGACAGATTAATATATCCTAAATATATTCTTTTGGAAAATAAATAAAAAGATGGGGCCAAACAGTTTGCGATTTTTCCCTTCACAGTGAGCTGCTCGTCCCTTCCGCGCAGAAAAAAAAGGCCTGCGTTGCGCATGGCCTAACTTCCCTTAAAAAAATGATGAGAGGGTCGGGGTTGAGATTCGCAATATATATGAGTACATGATACCTAGTATTTAAGAAAGAAAATGAATATCACCAATCTACAAAGCAGTAGACATTAAAATCGTCTTTAGAGGAATTGTTTAAAATTATTTTAAAGGATTGGTTATTTTAAAACTCATAAACTAATATAGTTTACAAAAATTTAAAACATCGATTTTTTGGTAAAATGTTAATACTTGTTTTCTTGAGGGCCATGTTAATACTTTGTAAGTATGGTGGTTTAACTTGTAATTTTTGATTAAACACTCAGTCGATTTTACATTTTAGTAAGAATTAAGAAGCTTTCAGTAAAAGATGTCTACTGAAAGTTTATGCGAAGATTATGATGTGAAGTGTATACTTAGTGGTGCGATGACAATTTAATATCATGTAATTTAAAGTACTGAACAATAAAGAACACAAATGTTTTATATGTCCACTGACTGAGAACTTATCAGTCAATCCACTAACTGTGATTAACTTGCTTACGGGTGCAAGTAACATAACACATAATTAACCTTATTGTGCTATGACTTAACTTAGTCGATTTCTTTTCTACCCTCAGTAGCAACACCTATGCTATGTCTAGCCTTCTTCTTCTTCAACTCAAACTTACGGGCTTTGGGTATAAGGGGTTTGGTTTGTTTTTCAACTATGAACAAATTATTCACTAGAATAATTAGCTCGATCTTGGCTTAGAATATTTCAATGTGATTGTCTAGCAAACTAATGGAGTATATATCGAATTCTTGAGGCATAATATGGAATTAATCTCAGAAAAATTGCTTAACACTTGAAGGCACCCTTCTTCGAACTCACTTGTTGAGCTTGAAGTGTTTGCTTGAGAGCTTGAATTATTTGGATTCAAATATGCAGCGTTTCGGTAACCTTCAAACGTTAGGGTGTGCAGGGTATTATAGCCAGAATTTGAATAGTGTCGTTGGAAGAATCACCAATGAAATTCCTCCATTATGTCGTTTAAATTAATTTTGTTTGGACCGTGTGTCAAGTTATTTTCGGCGCCTGCAAAGTCAATACTACTGTAGCTCTGCAACATTGTGCTTCTTCCGTGATTCGCAGGATTCTATGCGGATTTTCTCTGACACACGAAGTCAAACATTAAACATGTATATTGACTCTGTGTTTCTTCAGCATGATCTTAGAGCTAACGTCATGCTCGTGTTCTTCAGTAACTCCAAATTTCAGTACTTCTCTTCCAAGAGTTGCCGGCTATAAGCTTCTTTGTACTGCTGAAGATCTATTGATAAACCTATATTTAGCGAAATGCTCCCTAACGTATGAGAAACACTAGGTTTATGGAAGAATGACAATCATCGGGGTTTGGACATCTAATGAAAACTCAACTTTGCTTAGGAATTTTGCCAACATATACACTCGCATTCTCTATCAATTAATAATCTATATTTTGTAATGTTGAGGGTTCCACTCATTATCTAGTATTTCATGTATTCTTCAAATTCCAGACACTTTTTGTACCATATCACTCGAGCGGTTGCCGAAATTGTGCCCCAAATCCGTATACTGATGCCCGCTAATTATGTCTAGCTATATTCAAACCTGTTTAGAAATACAGTCTTACATGTTCCAAACTCTATTAAAAGAGTTTTTACTACCCTTTCTCATTTCGAATCTATATAATACACATTAATACTAAATACTATGTTTTTGTAATTAACGGGGAGTCAACATAATATTTATACACATTTATAAAATAACTCAATAAGTATTTTATAATAGCTATTTATATATATTCACATATTCATATATGTGCATAAATATGTAAATATATGGAGTTATTTGACAGATTGCGATGTGTGTCTAATTTAGGTATGATCTACCAACTTAATGTAATAATCTTATTAAAGTAAATTAGGATTTTTTATACTAAGAATGATTATATTATAATATAATAACTATTATTATAATTAAAATATGAAATTGAAAAGGTATAAAATGAGGATTAAAGATATATAAGAATATAGGATGGAGAGATGTCATATAGGATCCTGAATGAGTAATTATATTATATAATTATTATAATTGTATATTAATCAATTAATTTGATTCAACATTATTGATGAGAAAAGAAAACAAAAATTAGTTATGTTCTCGCTTACACTTTCCAATAGCACCGCTTTACGTCCCCGCGTTTCTGGATTTCCAAGCCGCCGCGAAGGGATCGCCGGAATCATGGTACGCAGCCGCAACACCATCGCGCAGAGGGCCGAGCAATCTCCTCCTGGCACACGACGGCGCCGCCACACGGTTGAACATAGCAGAAAAAGGCAAAAGAGTATGTCTTCAGAAACCGAAATACGCACCGATATTCAAACCCTAAATTCTAATTCCACCCGCGCCTCTAGTTCCCGTAAGCGTCAGCATACGAATTCGCATGGCCGGAGGCAAAACTTAAGCCGCCGGAAGTCTCGCAGCACTCTCTGTCAACGCAAGTGGACTTATTCTGCGCGTGATGTCTCCAAACACAATGGTTAAGTACAATACACTTAGGAGCATTATTTGTAATTACCAAAATTTGAAACTATTGGAATTTTACATTGTATGATGTAATTTTAATTGCTCTTTTTTTGTTGTCTGATATGAATGCTTCATGCTTTACTTGTATGATACACGATATTTTCTTTAGTTATCTAATGTATTGAAATTGGAAAGATGCCATTTGGATTTTGAACCATAATCGCCAAAAAGCTACCTTTAGTAATAAACTTACTGAAATAAAACCATCATTATGGAGAAAACAGTTACTAAGCTTTCGAAACTCACTAAATAGAATTTCCTTAGAAAGCTTTGCCTATTAACTCTGAAAAATTCCATGTTTTAGTTGATATAGATGTATCAAAACACAGTCTCCCTTTTTCTCTTTCGATTTCGGATATGCTTGTTGACCATGTCCTTAGTTGGACGAGAAGATATTGTCAAATGTCTAAGTAATCCTTTGTACTGCGGCCATATCGTGTTTCTTGTAGCTTTCCGCCATATAAGGGAACAACTGATTTAACAAACTGAGATAATGTTTTCCTTGTTGCAGATAGGGTTGTTATTGTATCATACAACATACTTGGGGTGGAAAATGCAACAAAACATCCGGAGTTGTACAGCAGGGTGTCACCAGAGTATATCGATTGGGAATATCGAAAGAAGGTTCTGTGTAAGGAAATCAGGGGTTATCAACCTAGTATCTTGTGTCTCCAGGCAAGTGTTAGCTCTTCCTGCAGCACTTATATGGTTCACTGCCATTCATGATTGAAGATGATGTTATGAATCAGGGTGCAAAGCCTAATTCTTTCACTTGCAACTTTTGTTTATAACTGCACTTGTTCCAACAAACAGCTTTGTTGTTTTAGAAAATTCCATGGGATATAACTGTACGAAGAAATGCTTAAAAGTGTTTTGTCTTTGCTTTAGGAGATTCTGTAAATATGCTGTGTACTCTATGCTTGATTTAAAGTTGTACTTTGTAATGTATCTACTCTCATAGTTAACCCCTGTGATTGCAGGAAGTCGACCACTTTGATGATTTGAATAAGATACTTCGAAAAGATGGCTTCAGAGGCCTGCACAAGGTTTGTGCAAAATTATGTCTTTTTTGGTTCATTTTTTCATAAAGTTCAAGTTTTTGACTGAAATTTATCTGTTGGGCACACTAGGCTCGTTCTGGTGATTCACTTGATGGCTGTGCTATATTTTGGAAATCCGATCTGTAAGATATTCCCCTTTTGACATGCTCCATAGCATGCACTACTACTACTACCCAAAAAATGACATTTTCGTGTATTTGAAGTTTTTAATGTCTTGCTTCCATTATTTTATTCTTATAATTTGAACCACTGAAGAAATATTATGGTCATGTTAGATCATTTGGGAGGGGGTGGGGGGCAGGAAATACTGACAAAGTATTCTTTTTGGTAAGTGTATTTGCTGATTCTGCTTGGCATGATTGTTGCTAGAATTCTGAGATGTCACTATTTAGAATTGTTGAAACTTTGTCTCCGGAGGTTTACGGATACTATTCCATTATGGTTTTCTTCAGAATTGTCTGTAACTTTGGTCTTATTTATCTGGAGTAACTATTATGCAGTAGATATCTCATTTTTCTTATCAGTGGTGTTCTACTGCAGATTTACTCTGTTGGATGAAGAAAACATAGAGTTCCAGAGGTTTGGCCTTCGACACAATGTTGCTCAATTTTGTGTTTTGAAGGTATGCCAATCTGTGGTTTTGCTGTAGTGTTGTTAATCATGCTTCATTCGAAGCTTTAACAACAGTTTTAATTTTTTTGTAAAACCAAACCAAACTTCATACGAATCTTAATTTTAAGCCAAACTTATTGATTATTTATGGTAAAATACTAAGTTGTTACTGAGTAGTTGCATATCTATCTACTTCCTATTTTATTTATTTTTTATGATGAGGCATGCTGGACTTGTTGGCCAACATCGGTACTCTTCTTTTTTGTGCTATTTAGTGGATAAGTTATGCTTTATTACAGATGAATCAAGACCTGCACAAGGCTGATGGTACTTCAAGGTATCAGTTGTACTATTTATTTATTTCTCGGTCTTTTGTGGTGTGTCAATTTTCTGTTTTTATTAATTAAAAGCCTCTGTGCATCTATTTCTTCCTCAGTGCCTCTACCTCTCGTAGTATAGTGGTCGGAAACATACATGTCCTCTACAACCCTAAACGAGGAGATGTCAAACTTGGTCAGGTATTTAAGTCTATAGAAGTTGCAATTAACTTTCATATTAGTTGATTCAATGTTTTGTTAGGATGAAAATTGGCATTTGGATTCTTGGAATAAGTGGAAAATTACTCTAGAGGGTGGAATTAACAAGAAATAATGCTTCGTGTAAAAGGAGAGGCCTCGGCTAAATCTTCACTGCATCCCCCCCCCCCCCCCACTCTACAAGAAAAGGAAGAAAGCTTCTTAGCTATTGCCCCTTTCATGTGTTGGCTTAGACTACTAATTACAGGCTGATGGGAGTGGGAAGTTATGATGTGGTATGTAACATATATCACATTTGTGTGCGACTTACGTATGGAACATCCGACATTGATAAAGACTAAGGATGATATCATGCCGAGCCAGGGCTGTTAGAACACTATGTTGACTTACTTACGAATATGACATTTTGTACGTTGATCACGTGTAGATGACTGACACCATTAGTTATTTTGTTTTGGGCATTAATGTGAATCTGAAGTATGTCGTGAACTATATGCAACATATATAGCACTACTAGAACTTATACATCCTCTCCGTCACTTCTGTTTGTGTCAGTTCCTCTTCTATCCATAAGAAGGTTCATAAAGGTGTTCCTCTAGTGTATTTTCAGTTGAATGTGCGAGATAGATACATGAATGATGAGAAATATTTGTATTTCCTTTAGATTGGCACTATATTAAATGAGGAAATTAATAAGATAAATGCATGTTACATTGTTTGAGTTGGTGTTTTTCTTCTAGTATTGCTATTTGTTTACTGTGTGATGTTGATGGTTTTAGATGCGGATGTTTCTTGAGAAAGCTTATGAATTATCACAAAAATGGGGATGTATACCGGTCGTCGTTACTGGGGACCTAAATAGTTTACCACAGGTACTCTGTACTAAATACTCTCATTTACATGAAGTCTGAAACAAGTACTATTAAAAACCTGAGATTCATTACTCATTACTTACATTTGGACTGTTCCATCTTTATCCAGAGTGCATTATATCAATATGTGGCATCATCTAAGGTAAATCCTGTCAACTCTAATATTTTATTACAGAGCCAACTGATAGTACTGTTTACTAACTCCTCGATTAAGCAGTTGCATGTCCAGCAACATGATCGAAGACAAATATCTGGCCAGATTTATTCATCTAGATACACAGAATCCCATTACCGACATAACCGTATAGCTAGGTTTTTATATTCTACCCTAGCTATTTGATTCATGTTGCCGTTTCTGGCTATGCATGTTAGTTAAATACCACATGCTGCATTATATGCACTAAATGACATAGGCTGATTGTGTATTGACCGGCTTTTGCAAAATAGATGGACCGATGAAGAAAAATGGCTTGCTACTGGATCAAGAGACAATAGCCTGAAACATCCCTTAATGCTTCGCAGTGCTTATGCTGGGGTCCCCGTAAGATACTCCTGCTCCTCCTCGAATTCATTAGTCATTACATAATGACAAGGTTTTTATCTGTATTTTGCTCAGGGAAGCTCAAAAGTGAGGGATAAAGCTGGGGAACCACTGGTGACATCCTACCATAGTGCATTTAGTGGAACAGTTGATTACATATGGTATGCCCCTTTATTTGACATGCTTTAAGATTCTTTATTTTTGTTGTCATGCTAGTTGATTTTTACGTTTGATGTGTGTGAAAAGGCATACATTAGATCTTGTCCCAGTAAAAGTTCTTGAAGCTTTGCCTACACCCAGTTTAAAGAAGACAGGAGGTCTTCCAAGTAAGGTATGTCATTTTTCCTTTGTACTCGTGCTGTATTATAATTTATAAGATGTTTGGTCCTCTGTTCCCGTTGCACGAAGCTATATAAGCATCACTGCTGTCATTTGCTAAGAATCCATGATAAGCTGGAAATGGCTAGATTTCCATTTTGGATTTACATACTTTGATTATCTTACAGGAATGGGGTAGTGATCATCTTGCAATTGCATGTGAGCTTGCCTTTGCTGATGACAGTGATTAGGTTTGAGAATCCTTCAAGACCTTCATCGGTGTAGGTATTTACGTAATTTATTCTCAGTTCTACATTATCTTTTTTTTGTTTTTGTTTTTTTATTTCCCCCATCCTTTTCAGTTTTTCTCCTTCCTGTTTTTGTGGTTTTCAAATTCTATAGGTTAAATGTTGTTTTCACAAATAACGACATATCTCAGGTTTTTAGTCTTCATATATTTGCGAAATTGATTGCTTACGAGTTTCTTGGAAATTTCCTAGATATATGTATTATTTGGCATTTTATTTATTTATTTATTTATTTGAGACCGGATCCCTTATTAATGAGGTAAGAGACCTAGGAAGACTAGCACTCTTATTTTAGACTTGTATCTATGATATAATAATATAAAAGAATTACTATTATTTGTGCAACGAGCATTTATCTAGAAATTTGTACTCACATATATTGCGCAAGTTGCACTTGACATTAAATAGTAGAGGCCCAGATCAACTTGACGTTGAATAGAATCGGTTCAATTTAAAAACGTGTGTCTGTTACGTGCAACTTTTTCCAGTCCGACCAAGAGAAAACTAAAGTCGCATCATTGTTATTAGATTATTTGAACAAAACATTAAAATAATTTATATTTATATATTAATCTCTCGCATGATTCCATGCATGTGAACCGAGAATTTTCAATTTAATATGATTATCAACTACTTTGATTTTTGGTTTATATTTTTCAATGATAAGGCATTCAAATCAAAATCAAAATCAAGAAGCAATTTTATTACTAAATAATACCTAATGTTCCAAAATTACAAGGCTTCAACATGCTGGTGTGATTATCGGCTACTGAACATAGACCATATAATTATTTAAAAGATTTTATATTAATTTTTATATTGATTTTATATTAATTATTACAGATTTGTTTCAGGGTGTGTTTGATAGTAGAGATAAGCTCAACATTAGATTATTAATTATTACACTGTTTAGTTATAATTAATAATCTAATCTTGAGCTTATCTCTACTATCAAACATATCCTTATAGTTTTGAGACTCAATACTCATAAACTCAAGTAAATTGATTAATTCAATTAAAAAGAGCATGTCACTAGTTTGGTGGCACATTTTGGGGAATTACTCATTCCGTCCGCAATAAAATATCTCATTTTGCCATAAATAAACGTTCACAATAAAATATCTCATTTTATTTTTACTATTTTTGGTGAGTGGATCTAACACTCCACTAATTCTTTATATTCACATTCTATTATACAAAAGTGGGATCCATATTGCATTAACTTTTTCCATCCATTTGTATTTATATTTCTTAACAAAGTCGAACAATTTCTTAAAAATCACACCGAATCAAAATAGATCGATTTATCGCGAACTGAGGGAGTAAAAGTTAGAAGGCCCTGCAATTGTCCCCACTATCCACTACTGAAAATTGAAAAGCATAATTGATTCGATTTCTTCTTAAATGATATGTAGAGTCAAGGTCAAGATAGAGTACTGGTGTTAGTATTATAATTTATATTAATCATGAAGATATGCTACTTTTTAAATTTATTTCTTGGATCCAATAATGCAAGAAATTCACATTGGAGTAAGTATAACAAGAAAATTAAGCGGGCGGCTGAGCGTTGGTCCTCTTTTGTCATTTTGTATATTATTAACTATGTTTGTTGACCCACCTTTTGCTTTTGGTCTTTGAGAAAAGTCCTAGAAACAATACCTAAATTTCATGATGATTATAGCATAGACTCATTCATCTCTCTCTCTCTCTCTCTCTCTCTCTCTCTCATGGTCTAATGAGTCACGTTCTACGTTTTATCTCATTCACCGATCACTAGAGATTCGGCGATCCCTACGACTTGCGTTCGTCACTCGTGTAAAAATGGAAAATCACCACGCTTTTTAATCTACAATAATTTTAAAAAGGTTCTATAATTCATCTGTAATGTTGGAATACATTGAGATTTAGATATGATCAGCGGCGGATTTAGGGGGCGGAGGGGGGCGGCCGACCCCCTACCCCCGAACAGCTATTTTTTTATATTGTGAGAAAAGATGCATGATTGATTGGTATTGAAGATTTGTGTAGCCTTTCTCGAAAGATTGTTGAAACTAAAAATGAAGATTTGTGTAGCCTTTCTCGAAAGATTGTTGAAACTAAAAATGATAGAAATTTTCCATTAGTATATCGCTTGATTGAATTGGTATTGCTATTACCTGTAGCTACTGCATCTGTTGAAAGAGTATTTTCTGTCATGAAATTTGTCAATACCGACCTACGAAATAGGATGGAAGATGATTGGTTGAACGACAATTTGGTGACATACAATGAAAGGTCTTAATTTCTTTGCTACGGTTTCTAATGAATTTTTTTTGAAATGTTTTCAAGCTATAGATACTCGTAGAAGTCAGTTGTCGCGGTCAACAGACGTTAGTGCTACTTGAGTTGTAATATGTTATTTATTTTATTATAAAAAATATATTTGAGTATTATATTTTTTTTAAAAAAATTCGCCCCCCCTATTTTTTTCGTCTGGATCCGCCACTGTATGCATATACAATCGATATGTATAATTCACTAACGAGAATGGTATTGAACAATGACTTAACAAATTAAGGATCGACAGTAATTAGATAATAGTGCGACCATGCCCTAAGCATAGTGTTTCCAACTAATCAATAAACTAATTAGAATTGATTCAGGAAACCTTTTAACACAAAAATCTAATTATGAAAACGAAAGTGCTCCGAAAGGGGTAAATCAGTAACTAACAAAATTAGTCCACCGAACAATATTTCAATGAAGAAAATGGAACTTGATATTTGTTCATACGTGAGCTAAATTGTCACTTAACTTCTACAGTTAGGTTCTTTATGCCCTTGAACAAAAATGAAAGATTATTAGCCATTGTCACTAGCGCATATTAAGAGCAAAATTAGGTGGCAGATTAAGATTTAAACCTATAGTTTTTCATCAAGTTTTAATTCCATGTGAAACTTTATTTGTGTATAATATTACACATATGATTATATTGAACGTGCAATAGGCCCACTAGTAAAATAAGTATAATGTTAGTACGATAGCAAATTGATGATCTCCTATATATGGGTTACCATTAATATATCTGAATTTACAGCATATATAAAACACTTGAATATATATATAGGAGAATGATCTACTAAAAATGATAAATATGGGTGAGAAATATATATACTCAAGTGTTCGATTGCTATTATATATTTTTCTATGTTATAGTATATCTTAAGATAAATATGTGTTATAAATATTTATTGGTGTTGACTCCAAATTGGCTTTGATCAAGAATTGCTCACTGATCCTGAATTGGAATATTATATAAATGGCCTACAATTTATTTCAGCCTTTGTAGTTGGATTCTTGAATTTATGTTGCTTAGTTCAAATTCTTTATTATTTTTTTCATTGTGTTGTAAATTTGTAATTTAGTTGTTGAGCTTTGATTTGATTCACTGGATGTATGGGTTTCAGGTTATATATTATATGTCTTCAAATAACTATCCATGAATAAGTTATCTTAAAGCACCTAAAGAACTAATTAGACCCCTATTAAGAGTCACATGAACAAATGATAATATGATGCAAGGCTGAGGACATAATTGATTATAATAAATTACAAGGACCCATCCAAAATTCGGACCTCGTCTTTTGTGTATTGTTCTTTGTTTCTTCCTTGATGAGTTGTCGACCAAGTTCGTGTCAATTTTTCAATAAAAAAACTCAAGCCTAAAAATATCGGATTGTCCATAAAATGCAGTCTCTTATTTCAACTGACGGTGCCATCTCTAAAAATTCCATTTTATTTGCTCTTCTTAGGATTTAGGACTACTTAGATGACGATCAAATACTTGTTATTGAACATATATTTTTATATATGCACATGTTATGGGTGGGTGAGAATAAATATAATTTCAGAAGAAGCTATCACCTACAAAAAGAATAGAAAGAGGAAATGGAAAATAAGAGAGAGAGTTGAAAAGAGGTAGGTACGAGCTTGACCAAAGCCAACTTCACCCGCACACACACTTGCTCTTCAACTAACACTGTATAAACACCCCTCTATCCTCATTTCCTTTTTGTCTCGGCTTGCACGTTCCCTTTCTCACTGAGAACAACAAGCTTGCAATCTCTGCCCCTCCCTCCACTTCATCCAAATTGCACTTTCACCCTAAACCATGCAATCCCTCGCTCCTTCCTCATCTCTAGATCTCAAATCTATAACCCGGTTCGCCCATTACCGGATCAACCCTACCCGATTCCTCATCCAATGCGCCTCCGCTCGCCACGACGCATCAAATCCCACCTACAGCTCTGCGGCTCAAGTGCCCGGCGCCGCCGCCCAAGTTAGCCGCCGCTACGAGTGGCAGAGCGCCTGCGCCATTCTCGCCAGCAAGGTCGTCTCCCAGCAGCAGGACATCGAGAAGTCCGGCGGCGGCTGCGATGCCGTCGCGGCCGTCAACGGCCACCCCTCCCTCGACCTCGTCCCTGTCAAGGACTCCGCGGCGGCGCTGCCGAAGCCGCTCACCATCGGCGACCTCTCCCCGGCGCCGATGCACGGGTCGCAGCTCCGGGTCGCCTATCAAGGCGTCCCCGGCGCCTACAGCGAGGCCGCCGCCGGGAAAGCCTACCCCAAGTGCGAAGCCATCCCCTGCGACCAGTTCGAAGTCGCCTTCCAAGCCGTCGAGCTATGGATAGCCGACCGCGCCGTGCTGCCTGTGGAGAACTCGCTGGGAGGCTCAATCCACCGCAACTACGACCTTCTCCTCCGCCACCGCCTCCACATCGTCGGAGAGGTCCAGCTCCCCGTCCACCACTGCCTCCTGGCCCTCCCTGGAGTGCGGAAGGAGTACCTGAGGCGCGTGATCAGCCACCCGCAGGCGCTCTCCCAGTGCGAGCACACGCTCACCCGAATGGGGCTGAGCGTGGCCCGCGAGGCCGTCGACGACACGGCCGGCGCGGCAGAGTACATCGCGGCGAACGGGCTGCGCGACACGGCGGCAATCGCGTCGGCGCGGGCGGCGGAGCTGTACGGGCTGCAGGTGGTGGCGGATGGGATTCAGGACGACTCGAGCAACGTGACACGATTCGTGATGCTGGCGAGGGAACCGATCATCCCGCGGACGGATCGGCCGTTCAAGACGAGCATCGTGTTCGCGCACGACAAGCAGGGCACGAGCGTCCTCTTCAAGGTGCTCTCGGCCTTCGCTTTCCGCAACATCAGCCTCACTAAGATCGAGTCGCGCCCTCACCGCAACTGTCCCATACGCCTCGTCGACGACGCCGACACCGGCGCCACCGCCAAGCACTTCGAGTACCTCTTCTACATAGACTTCGAGGCCTCTATGGCCGAGGCGCGTGCTCAGAACGCGCTCGCCGAGGTGCAGGAGTTCACCTCTTTCTTGAGAGTGCTCGGCAGCTACCCCATGGATATGACTTCATGGGCGCCTTCCTCTGGCTCTGCTCAAGATTGATTCATCCCAACTTCTTTTTTTGTTTTTCTTTCTCAACTCTTTTTCGTCTCTAGGTTAATTACGCTTTTTCTCTCTTTTTTAACGTCTCGTGTATACTAGATTGTGTCATTTTGATATATAAATATTGGATCTTGGTGTGTAAATATTATTTGAGTTTACAATTATCACAATGAATAGCTGACAAGTGGGGAACGAGAGGTACAAATAAATGGATCCCGCTAGGCCAAGCCAGCCACACGTTTAATACTTGGGTGCTCTCTCCTGCAAAGTCTTCAAATTTGTGGGACATATTCTTGATTTTCCATTTTGAAAGATGTCTAATCGTTTATGATAGTTTTATGTAAAGTATCTCTTTAAAATTTTAGCTAACATGGCTTGAAATCTATTGGAACGGGGCAAATCCTAGTGTAATATCATTATTGTGACAATCAAATTCATAAAGTTGCCAACTGCATTACTTTATCAGTATTTTACACATGTAAATGCAGGGTATATAGTTATAGCACGATTCAGTTCATTTCGGGATATACGTATTCAATAAAATGGACGTGATATATCATTTTCTTATCTATTTCCTAGCGTGAAACAAAATTGGCCGCTGCAAGAGTAAACTTGCTTTTAATCATCCATCAATCCAGATTTATGAATTAAATTAGTTAACTAGAAACTAAGAACCATTTTTATTAGATTCTTTTTCTATATCTCTCTCTATATAATTTTTTTCAATCAAACATAAATTTTAAAATATTTCAACTATAACAAACCATCTTTTTTTCAGAAATTACATATTTTAAATTATTTTTTTTCCAGGCAAATCATGTTTTGAAATGACGTCATTTACCATTGCTACTTAAAAATTGGAAATGGAGTATTGATGCAAGACAAAAATATGGTAATATGATTAAAATGTGTTAATTATATTGTCATAATGACATTTGGGACCAACAAAATTTGTTTTGTTAGTTTTGAGGAAGGCATTAGGGAGTTGACTCGAGTTGAATGTTAATTGGCTCAAACTCGATTAGTTTAAATATTTGATTTTTTGAGCTTGATTTGAGCTTATATTTTGTTGTTCAAGCTTGGTTTACCATCTAATTACCGAACTCAATTCAATCTCGGCTCTTGTGATACTTGATAATGTTGCATTCGAGCTTTCGACCTCAAGCTTAGCTTGTCTGATATTTGAGTAAATTTGAGCTCGAACTTGTTAACAGCTTGTGAAAGACTCAAAATAAAGGCTCGGATTTTTTTTTTCCAAAATGTGCTATTGATGAACGTTTTACTCAAGCTCGACTGAAGACTCGTGTATTGGATCAACTGAAGGTTTAAGAACAGGCTAGATTAACAAGCTCGAGGACATGTTTGTAAACAAATAAATTTGAACATGTTCCCAAGCCCAATGTACCAAGGCTCAAGCTCGTTTATTATCGAATCGAGATGCAAACGAGCTTTTTTTAGCTAAGCTTGTGCTCTTGATGAACATGTTACTTGAGCTCCATTGAAGGTTCGATTGAAGACTCGTGTCAGATTCGATTGAAGGCTTGATTGAAGTGTCATGTACTGGCTCAACCGAAGGTTCGTGAACAGTCTAGATTAAAAAGCTCGCGGACATGTTCATAAACAAACAAATTCGAACATGTTCCCGAGCCCAACGTTCCAAGGCTCAAACTTAGCTCAATAAAATTATTCGAGCTCGACTCGTACTCCAAGCAAACTTTTTTTTCAACATTCTTAACATCTCTTATTTACCAAAAAAATCACGCATTTTCTTTATACTAAAATTCTCAGTACACCTTTTATCTACTCAAATCATATATACCAATCATTAGAATTTGTGCAAATTAAATATGCTATACAATCGAAGATAATATAATATTAAAATTTATTTATATATATTTATTAGTAAAGCATCATTTTCTTATATTAAAAGTTGAGCCACCTATTAAATAGCCATTTCGGCATAATGAAGATAAAAATAACTATTAAAAATATATGCATAAATAGCTCATATAACTTTACTCTTACTATTACAATTTAATTTTTTTCATGAATTATGAAGCTGGTACTCGTGAACTTCATGGTTTGGGGCTTGTTTTCACAATCTTGATATTACTCATCAAATACACAACTTTCAAGGCATATATACTTTCCATCCCATAAAAATATGTTGAAATCTTTGGACACACATTTTGAAAAATCTAATGTTATTTATATTATGAATGGATAAATAAACTCACTTAATTTAATATTATTTGTTTTTGAATGAAAAATAATTTCATTTTAGGGATATTATTATATAAAGTAATTGTAAATAATTGTGATAGTAAGAGTATTATTGTAATAATTTGTGGTGGGTAGTATGTAAAAAGAAAAGTAAAAAAATATGCATATTTTTATAGAACAGATGGAAGAATAAAGTGGAACGAAAAGAATATTACTATTGAAATTCTCGGTATGGCATACCGTACTGAAACTGTTATACCGTATCTTGTATCGAAAATGTCGGTATTAGTAAATGCCATACCGTTACCTTATCGAATTTTCGGTATTTACCGAAATTTCGGTATGAAGAATTTTCAATACCGTTAGTCCGTTACCATACTGTATTTTTGGTATACCATACCGAAATCCAGTATACTGTGAATTATTGTATACCGAATTTCGGTATGACATACCGTTATACCAAAGTACATTTTCATACCGAAATGGTATAATGTTATTAATATTTTTTATATTATAAATATTTATTAACACTATAAATATATTTAATATATATATATATATACACGTTATGGTAATAAAAAACGGTATATACAGTTTACCATTTTATTGGTATATACCATATTTTTGGTATACCGCGGTATACTAAAATTCATACCGTTATCATACCATAATCTTACGGCAATTGACTGACTTTTTTGCTATTAACTTTGTTAATTTAAGAACATACAAAAAATCGAATTAAACACAAACAACTCATCCGAAAAACAAAACATGCAATCAACAAAGTAATATAATAAAGATTATATGCAAACAACCAAACTGAAAAGGTACCACGTGCGTAGTGGAATGTCTATTTAATGGTTGCACTAGGCTTCAGTTTAATGCAAGTCTAATTTTTTCCTTATACTTATGAATTATATTATGCTATTCCAAAATTAGCTTAGCTTAAAATGAGTGTGATTTTGTTAAAAATATTGATATAAATTTGGTATTTGATGAAATTTATGTATTAAAGTTTCGCAGGACACAACTTATATAAGCGTCGAAATACTTTGGCATGTATTGAAATTTATAATACCGAAATATCTATTTTTCAACTCATCCCAATATCCCATTATCAAGTTTTGAATCCACTCCCAATACAACTTTTGATTATAGACTACCTTGGCAATTTGATTCACCTTGAAGAAAAAAGAACTCAAGCTCCAATTCAACGATAATTATATACAAGAAAGTCAATAATACTATTCGAAAATATATGGAAGTAAATGTCATTTTTAAATGATATGCCACAATATTTTCTTCACAATAATATTTTAAGGTGAAAATATATATTTACATGATTAAAATGCGCAGAAGAACTATTATAACTTTATGCAGTAAGTAACAAGTACAAAAATCACGATGTATTTATTAAGTTCGCACAAAATGCTTGCAAATTTGATATTATGTGTATAGGGGAAATAAGTTAAAAACTTGCCCTGCATGTGAAAATTATGATGTCTTTTATAGGTTACAATAATATTTATTTTTATGATAATAACAAATTATACAAAAATTAATGGTTCTTATTTATTTTTAGCTAACGCGGACTTTTATTTGATCATTGCCGGAAATGCATGTGTTGGATATTTTAGTGTAATTGGGTTAACTGAAATGACCGATCGTCATAACAATACTTCATATAAGTTCGGAGGTGCAGAGTGCACGCTTATATGAATTTGTTATGATCTTAGGGGTTCGCCCCTAAGGGACGGGGGTCCCGGGGCAGCGCCCCTGTAAGCGGGGTCCAAGGGGCAGAGCCCCTGGCTGGGGTCCAGGTCAGCTTGGAAATTTTTTATTTCCACTACAGTGCTATGGTGAAAAATTCATTCGAGTTTGGACAAATTTGGTCTACAGCAGGAGTCACCCGGCCGGGTGGGCATGTGGCATTTCACCACCCGGCCGCGTGTAACGCTCCGTGGAGTCCAGAAACTTCTACCCGGCCGGGTGAGGAACGGCGTAGAGTCCAGAGGGTCTCACCCGGGCGGGTGAGACGGTGGCGGGACTCTACCCGGCCAGGTGCCCCTCGGCGTGGAGTCCAGAGAGTTTCACCCGGCCGGGTGAGACTCTGCCCGGACGGGTGAATAGCGAATTCTTGTCCAGAGACTTCCACCTGGCCGGGTGAGTCTCTGGCAGAGTTCCACCCGGCCGGGTGCATAGCAGTTGAGACCGTTTTTGCCCCTTTTTTGTCGCTTTTTAACAGATTTTTTTGGTTCTTTCTTCAGACAGAACATCACATGCTTTGCTCTAATTTTCTCTGAACTTTATCCGATCAAATTACTGGGTGAACCAACCAAATAGATTTGATCTGAAAGTGTTATACACGACTTTCAGAGATTCAATCCATTGTTTGTTCGTTTCTTGTTGTTCCTCCCTCCAAAATTTCCTACAGCATGTGCATATATATAAGAATAATGTTTATTAAAACTAAAAAACATAAGACCGTTCGGTACGGCGGCACACAGGTAGTTTGAAATGTGTGGTAGGTGGAATGGGCGGCTGGGTGTAGAGCGGATAGCCACCATTTTTATTTTTATTTTTTGTTAAGTCTTATTTTTATTTTTATTTTGGGATCAAGATTTTATGGTGACTCAAAAGTTGTTTGGAAATTTGAGTCTCACTCTGCCTAATTGAATTTTGATTTTTGCGTAGGAAAATTTGCATTTCTTTGTATTTGTATTTTTTTTTTACTTGTGAAGCAATTCTTTTAATGCCTCGCCACATGGCTTATTATTTATGCGATCTTTTTCTCTATTGTTAAACATATGACTTTTGAGATTGTCCCATTAAAGTTTAGCCATCATTTCGCATACGGTGGACAACATATTATTAGGTGAAATTACTACCTTGAGGCAAAGTACTAAGGTGTCAAAATGGTGATCCTACCCCAATGGCTATATATATTATTATATGTGGACAATGTTCTTCTAGGCAACATTATAATTTGGACTGAGATCAGAGAAAATTTTATTTATTTTATTCTTTCGAAGTTTTATTTTTTTGTATTTGCTAGGTTTTTTATTTTAATTTTTGATGAAAATAATTTTTGGAATATAAAGTGGTATTAATTCTATATATACATGATACTATACGAAATGCAGTTCAATGTTAGTATGTTACCCAATCCATGCTGCTACTGATTTTTGTAGTTGGTCTTTACATGTGAGGGAAAAAGAAACTTTATAGGCATTTTAAACATGAAAAAAAAAAAAGAATCTTTATATGGTGAAATTACGCATCTTTTCATTGCAAGACACATTACAAAATCCAATGGCCGCGTATATCCTGCTTTTTCATTACAAGACACATTACAAAATCCAATGGCCGCGTATATCCTGCTTTAATATGAAACTGATTATTTCCCTAACGTGCGATGATATGAGTTTATAACAAAATGTTAAGTAAATATTTAATTACTGGAGAAGGTGTCCTATTAAAGATAATAATGGATTAAGATGGTGGAATTATGGGTAAATTTTTTGTTAATAAAAGATTTTGTGAGAATAAGTTATATATTCGAATATTCAAAAAATAAAAATTGAACACGTTTTAGTGAATGACTAATAAAATAATTATTGCAAATTCTTGTTGGAGAGATAAAGTATTAATCCAGAGTTTGATAATCTAAACTCTCCTTGTTAGTATTTTAGAAAATGGTGTGGAAACTCAGTTCCCATCACCACACTAACCGTCCTAGTCCAGTGTGTCACACGCGCACGCCGCAGCCTTAAGATTTGGCGTGTGATGCAAGCACACGTTACTCCAGTGCCTCCGAATTTTACTTGCCCACACCCTTTCTTTCCTTCCAAAACTTCCCTCCAAGTCCAACCATTCTTCCTCAAGGTCAGGAATTATCACTACAACTTCTTCCGTTGTAAAATACTTACTAAAATTTCCTACGACATGAGTTTTATAATCTGAAAAATTATTAATTTATTAGATTCTTATAAAATCTTTTTTCTTCAATAATAAAACTTAGTGTAAATTATTTTCAAAGTTTAAAAGTACATGTGCTTTGATTATGATATTATGTACACTTACGAAAATACACGTAGACTTTTAAAATTGGCAACATAATACACCAACCTCTGATTTATTTGAATTTCATTAGGGTACTTAAATTCATCCCAATTAAACTAACATAAATGCCGCGAATGATCTATAGTTGGTGTATATATATTATATGGAATAATGGAATGGCGCTTTATGCTCGATTCTTGTGGATCAAACTCGCGAGCAATTATGGTTGGGCCTTTTCTTGGGCCTTCTGTCTGTATATTGAGAAGCCCAACAAAATAGATAAAGAAGTCGATCAACAATATAAATAATTCAGACAAAACACAGCATTTCTTTTCCAGTGTCACCTCTATATAATAATGCCCGGTTTTTCACAAACTGGCGGTTTCAATCGGAATCGGAATCGGCGGTCTGGTTTTGAAATCGGAATCGGTGCAAACGGTTAAATTGAAACCGTGAATTCTATTCCGGCAGTTCGGTTACGGTTCAAAAATTTTGGAACCGGAACCGCCGGTTAACCATCAGTTCAAAACAGGTGGTTCCAGCAGTTTGGGAGTGCAAGCTAGATGTGGTAGGGGTAGCAGGCTATGGTTGACGAAATCGGGGGTTTCTACTGCAAGACCGGCGATTTTATGCCAAAAACGGTAGTACACACGGTTTCCGAATTTTTTTTAATTTCAAAATTAAAATTCAAATTCAAATTTTGTCCACTCATTTTTATCTATAAATATCATCTCATCATCTTTCTTTCAACTCACTACTCTTGTATTAACAAGAATTCTGTCTTTTCTACCTTCAATTTCTCTCATCTCTACCTCTTATTTCTCTCTACTTATGCAAATTGTGATTACTTTTACTACTCTACTTGTTTATTTACTTTGCAAATATCATTTATATTCACACATACACACCTATATATAATACATACATATTTACAATATTAATTAAAAAATTATCAATACGTTTTCTTCTCGTTATAACTGTGCTGATAAGGGTAAAGTTGTTGCTCAAAGTCAAAGTGATACCCCCCGTCCAAGATCAAAGAGACCAACAACATGCCAAGACGCTCGAGAGCAACTCGATTTATTATCGGAACAAGTTGTTACCGTATGCAAGTGAGTTTGAAGAAATTGTTTAATTTTCTTTTTTCTATTATAATTTATTTATTAACTAAAGCAATTTTATTAGGTTATAATCTAATAATTTCAATACATGATATGTTGTAGGCAGATGAATATGTTGCAGCACATGCGTTGACCGGCATGAACACCATGAATATCTTTCAGGAAATTCTCAGTCCATATTTCAACACAAGTTTCGAGGACTTTAATTTCATGTCGAGTGATGAGGTTCAACAACCAATATTTTCATCCCACCAATCGCCATATGTGGGTGAGGAATGTCAATATTCGGGTGGTGAAGAATAAAAAGAGATGTTACCTCTACCACCACAACCCCAACGAAGTAAGACATCCAACATCTTTGTTAAGTGTTTCAAGAATGTGGAAATTAAAGATTCCAATAGTCATCCCGATGTTCCGAAGAAATTCAATGTTTATTGCAACTATTGCAATAAAAAGTACAAATTTACTCATAGTGGTGGATACGGTACGTTTATCAAGCATATGGAGAAAAATCATGCGGTGAAATTTGGGATCGACTCAACCCAAACTCAACTAAACTTTAAACCTGACCCTCAAACGGGTTCATCACAAACATGTACGCATTCTCTTTTAAAATATAACCATAGATATGCAGCTGACATCATGACTAGATATGTTGCTATGCAACATTTACGTACCTTGTAATACCTATGACAATTATAGATATTAATATAATGTAAAATAAGCTTATAATCAAAGTGCTAAAAAATAAGTAGAAGTTCATTGACTATATTTATAGTAAAACAATGTTTTAACAAAAAAATTGAATTAGCGAAACAATTAATGAACTTAGATCACAAAGTTTATATGCGACCTTAGAACATAAAGATTATTTAGTAAAAAAATTTTGATGTTGTAGTGATATAGAATTGGTTTTATTACCTTGTTGTTGGACTCAATATATGGAATTATTTGAATTATTTAAATTTTTTAAAACTGCAACTATTGAATATTCTAGAGTTTATTATTGTACATATGTTCATGTTTTAGAGCATTACATGTATGTAGCACTAAGTTTCAATAATTGCATGAAAAAATATAGTCAAGAATTACAACTTATAATATTTTATATGGTCCAAAAAATGGTTAAATATTTTAAGAAAATTTCAACGGTATTTTAAGTTGCTAAATATTTAAATCCAAAATGAAAATTAGGTGGTGTCTGTAGACTTTTAGATTGTTATTATGAATTTTTACAAAACTTACCTCTTACGAACTTAGCCCAATTTATTTTAAATTTTGGAACCTTCATTTGAATTAGATCTTACTAGCGTTAAACAAGTTAAATTTGAGTTATATGTAGCCTTGTGTAACCTGTTTAAGGATTATGAAATAAAATTTAATAATGATCATCAAATAAACACTCACACATCTACACTACAAGAAACACGCGTTTTACTGACGGACATTTCCGTTGGTAATTTTCTATATTCCGTCGGTAAACATGTTCACCGACGGATCACCGACGGAAAGAGCACGTCGGGAATAGGCGTGTCGGTAAAAAAAATTAACGACGGAATCCTCTATCGGAGATTATTGCCGACGCAGGGGAGGGCAGGGCAGGGCAGTTGGACGCGCTCGTGAGTTGGACGCAGGAAGAAAAGGGAAGAGGATTGGGAAGAAACAAACTAGGGCTCGAACATCATATAATTCATTAAAATAGCGACGGATTACCGACAGACTGTGTCCATCGCTATTACCAACGGACACAAATCCGTCGGTATTTTAGCTTAAATAAATACGTGTATAAAAAGACACGATTACCGACGGCAATGTCTGTCGCTAACAGCGACGGCAGGACGTCCGTCGGTAAATTTCATTTTAATCAAATGTTTACAACGGAAATATCCGTCGTTGATTTTATCGACAGAAAATCCGTCGGTAACGGCGTCGGCATATTTGGTGCGAAGAACTGGCGCGGCAATCCCTCGGTAAATCCGTTGATGATATTTGCAACGGAATATCCGTCGGAAATCCGTTGGTGTTTAGCGAGGGATGACTGTCCGTTGGTAAATCCGTCAGTAAAACGCATCTTTTTTGTAGTGAATTAATATATATATATATATATATATATAGGGAAGTGCTAGGGTGAAACTTACCCTTAGATTGCTTAACTAAGACTATATATGAACCACTAGATTAAGAAATTAACGGCTCAGATTTACTGAACGTGTATATCAGCATACAGTTACGAAATTATCAGCAAAATGGTATAATTGTAAACAAAATCCCACGATTTAAGGAA
>JAYDZE010193103.1:0-21200 GCA_034509125.1 Monilaria moniliformis | reverse complement strand
ATAACTACCATTTATAGCATATAATATTTAAGGAAGATACTGCCTAATTTTAGTTAGATGAAATAACCGATTGTAATAGAAATTACTTTTTAGACCTTTTTTAATTAAAAACAGAAAAAAGTCAATGACACGTGGCATAAATTTACACAGTTAGATTATCTAATGGATATATAATATTCTTAGCTCTGCAATAAGAAAACGTTCGAATTTGAATGCTACCCTGATTCTACATATATATAAATATAATTTGTACATCTCTACAAATAAAAAACTAAAAATACTATAAAATAAACAAAATTATAAATACTAATTACTTTTTTAGAATAATAGTGATGGAAAATTAAAACATACAAAAATAAAAAAATAAAAATTCCGTGCAAATAACTAAGAGAAAATAAAAATGAAAAAAAGGAAACAAAGCAAATAAAATAACAAGCAAAGGCTTAAAATAAAATCAAACTAAAAAAAGATAAAATGCGCAAGTAAAAGAAAAGATAAAAAAGTAAACATAAGTAAAAATGAGAGATGCCTGAAAGAGAAAAACAATTGATTTTGAAACTTAAAACTTTTACAACTTTCTAATTATAAATCTATCTTTTACATATTATATACCAAATTAAATTTCTTGTTACGATCTTCTAGCTGATATGCATATTGAGTTTTTTTTTTTAATTAGCCAAAATATACATTTTTTGTAAAAAAAAGAAAGAAATAATTACAAGAAAAAATAAAAGAGAAAATGAAATAAGAAAAATGCAGTAGAATTGAGCGAATATGTTCCGCTGCGGAAATACAGGTCTAACAAAATCTAAACTTTTAATAAAATATTATGATTATAAATTATAATATATACTAGTATGCTCTGCTCATTCAAGCGATGCGCGTAATAGCTGAGCCACAGTGGGGGCCTTGGCTTCCTCTCCATTTTTTATTTTTTATTTTTTATTTTTTATTAGTAGTATTAATTAACAAGTAAAATAAAAATACTATATTGCACTATCTTATTTTGGTTAATGTATTTATTTATCATTGTAAGGTCCAATTTTGATTTCAAATTCATTGTGGATTTGTAGTGAGTATATTCAGTGGCGAAGCCAGGATTTTAGTTTTGGGGGGCCCAAGAAGAATTTTAAAAAGTTAAACATAAATAATATTATATAAATTAAATTATAATATTAAAAAAATAGTTAATTTTCAGCTAAATTCGATACTTAAAACGCAAAATGCTAATTCTAAACGAAGATAATTAGCTACAAAAATTCATGCTCGAAATCGTTATGCATTTATCAACTCCATAAGCAATCGCATTTAAGTTTAAAAGAAAAATAAAATAAAAGCCTAAGAAAATAAAAACATCACGCAAAGAAAAATATGAAAGGAAGAACTGACTTAATACTAAAAGGAGTCAAATGACCATTAAAAAATCCAACAATACATGCCGCATCACAACACAGATTTATAATAGTAGCGACAAATGCGAACAGCAGCAACGAAAGGATTGCGCGGAAGTAAGGGAGGTGGAGCTAGATTAACAATATTTTCGATATTAAATATTTTTTAATTTATAAATAATAAAAATTACTAAAATACCCCTGCGTTTTTTCAAAATTGGTGGGGGGCCCATGGACCCCCATATTACTATGTGGCTTCGCCACTGTCTGTTTCAATAATCTGTGAAAGCATATGTGAATGGATTCTGTAAGCTGCTAACACGAATATAAGAATATCTTTTTTGTTGGAATTACTTTGCATGATTTTGATTAAAACCTCATGGAAGGGGCCAAAAGTTGATATTCCAGTCCCATTCGTTGAACTTTTGCCAAATAAATGACAACTATCTGAATTCTGGGCCCGCTTATTCAGTGTTGATGAGCAGTAAAAAATTCCGTGGAAAAGTTTTGGGAACTCATTATCCTTCGCTATCATTGCCTTTTTAGTGAGAAGAAAATCGTAAGGATACATGAGCTAGAATATAATATATTTGATATATGGATTTTAGCTAATTAATAGTTAGATTGTTAATTAATTAAAATAAATAAAAGATAATAGATTTATATATCTAGGGTTTTGTGGAGCAGTATATATATATTTTTTATAATAAAAAAATAGATTTAAGTTATATTGTCAAATATAAATATACGTACAGTTCAATAAAAAATTTCTAGCTTTCTTAGATTGAATGGTTAAATTGGGAATTGTTCTTGTATCAAATTCACATATACGGAGATACCAATAGTGGTGGACTCATTTGCAAAATTCGCTTAATCACTGGAAGCAAGTATTCTATATATTGTGTAATGCATAGCTCAATACATAATTCAGTTATTAATTTAAATCATATTTATTACTATATTTTCCTCTACGTATCATTAGAATATAAATTACAAACATTGGTATTAGAGATTGCGACACGACATATAATTGTCTTGTGTTCTAACTATTTGTGGCTTAGTTTTCGAAATTAGAATTTCTAATTGGGTTTGCAAATTGAGATTGGAATTTGATTACAATTCAAATATGGCTATTCGAATTACATCACTAGAATGCGATATTGATGACTGATAAAGTGTATTTGTTGCTAGAAATTAGGAGTCAATTCAAGCTTTTAAGAGACGAAACCTACACTAAATAGGTGTTTTTTATACATGGAATGACATGAAGATGAGATTGGAGTGTAAGGGCAAGAAAAGACAGAGAATGCACACAAAAGGGATGAAAAGAAGCAGTAAATCAAGTTTTTCATACAAACTGCCCAATGAGTATCAAGCTGCCCAGTCTGAAGGTTTAGCTGAGGCTGCACTATAGACAAAGTTGTCATTTTCACAGAGTTAGTGAGCTGACACTCTTTGCTACGAGTAAGGATAAAAACGTCTATCTAGAAAAGGGAAAAACATGAAACATAGCTGGAAGAGGAGGCCAAGACCTACTATAAGAGGGGAAGAAAGAAGAGAGAGACATCTACCAACCACTTTACACACTTACACTTTTTTACTCACTCTCCATCATTTTACTCACTTCACACACACACTTGAGATTTTCACCTGCACTCACTCCATATCTCCCACTTGAAAAGGGTAGCCTGTTTTGGGGAAGAGATCCAGTAGCTGCCATGGGATAGAATCAAGGACGAAAGTTCAGTTTACTGTTCACGCTTGATTTCAAATACTATCATTGTTCCATTGTTTTTATTTGCTAAAATTTCTTTTGTTCTAGTTTAGCTTATTTTAAACTGAATGTTTTGAAATTTATTTGTGGTTCTTGATGAAATCTCTTTTAAATGGAAGTTTCTTTGTTTATCAAGTTGGAAGCAACACTCTCTTTTACCTTGTTCATCTCTTCGTCAACCTCTTACTTTGTGTTTAGTAATTTTTAGTTTTAGTTCCAGGTCATTTCTTATCTTAGGAGTGCCATTTTATTTCATATGTTTTCATTAGTTAGATCTTGTGATTTGTTTTCTTCTTAATCTACAATCATATGGCTCATTTTAAGAATGGCTAAATATGTCTAGTTTAGTTGTTGAATGTTTTTCATGCCATTAATTTTCTCTGGATGTTTCTTTTTAGTAGTCTTGCCCCTGAATAAAAATGTTGTTTGAGTTTCTTGCCTGACATGTTTGCTTCTTGTTTAGTTTCACGCCAGAGTTAGTTGGTTTTGAGTCCATTTTGTATTTTAGGAATTAGTACGACCATATTTTTAGCCTTGTCCCTTTTTACTGCATAAGTTTTTTTTTTTTTTTTTTCTTTCCTAGTTTAGGCAAAAAATTTATGCACTAACCTACAAAGGCTGCAATTACATCAATTAGAAAGTTGACAATTTTGTCTTTTCTAGCTTAGGTTGTTTTCCCTCTATTTCTTGCCTAGTTACTTTATGAATCAGATTTGTCATGTCATATTTGATGTAATTATTAGTCTTGTCATTTTCGAGAGAGTAAGAATGAATCCAAATTTCAAGTTCTCTACATTTAGGATTAGCTGTTGTTACGTCTCTGAGACCTTTTAATTGCCCTTAAAATCTGAATTCCAAGTTGCGCAATTTGGTTCCGAAGTTTTGCTTGTTAATTTCGCTAAGTTCAGTTTTGTATATTGATTTGTTTCCCACACTTAGTAGTTTATTTACTTTATGTATTCTTCCAGCACAATGCAATTAGGCATGGCACCATCGCCAAACTCCTTTCGGTTGTGGGAAATGTTTAACAAAACTCTCATTCCTTGTAGGTAGAGATGTCAGTCAAGCCCGAACCCGCTGGCCTGACCCGAATAGCCCGCTAATTTTATAGAGTTAGGGTTAGAAATTTCTAATTCGATAAGATTTCGGCCCGATTAGCCCGCACCCGATTAGCCCGTAACTCGATTAGCCCATAACCCGGAACCTGATGGACTGGCCCGATGGGTTGGCCCTAGGTGCAACTATTACATTTTCTTCCGCCTTGTTCGGCAACTGATTTTACACTTCAATGATACTTTTGATAAAATTGATAACTACAAAAAATAAAATCAAATTAACCATTCAATTTATATATACATAGAGATGCATTAGTGTCAAATCACCCCATATATGCATAACTAAGACTAAATTATAACAATTGGATTGAAAATCTGACGGCTAAGATTATCCAAAAAACGTGTGGCATCATATATTAACGGCAATGTCATTACAAGGCTAAAAAAATAAACTGAAAAATGTATGCGTTTGTTATTTTGGTAGTTGGCGATTTATGTGGATTAATTAATCCACTAGATCCACCAACATCATTACTCTCGAAAATTTCTCAAAAACCTTCCTAAAAATATATTATCGAATCTGAAGAGTCATTTTGCAGCAAAAACCCTCAAATATGAGATAAACAATATAATGATATTGTAATACTTGTATGATAAATTTGTCTTTTTGGTTTGATACAATGTGATGACATCGTATTGTTTCAAAACGTACATAATTGTAAACCATTAAAAATAAAAAATAAATTTGCAACTTTAATTCATACTTATCGTTTTCTATATATCATTAGAAACATCCACATAATGTAAACTTGGTGTCATTATTTAATTTACTATATTTCATCATACTGACAATGAAACATCATTAATATAACAATATTAAATCATAACATACCATATTAGCCTCCACGCATATCATATTCTACAATATATATGTTATATCATAAGATTCATCCCAATGTGTTGAGTTTATCATCCTAACGTGATAACGAAAAAAAATCTGAAACTTTAATAACTTTAATTATTAACGCATCAAAACCACTAACTTTGAGATGAATGCGTTTTATTTGGAATTTATATTATTAATATCAATTTAACCTATCAGAATCATAATCATATCCCACCTAATAATAAATCTATCATTATTCCATAAAAAAAGGAACTTTCCATAACTGTATAAACTCTGAATTACATAAAAACCCATTGTGTGAATCTTGTTTAAAATCAAGCTCCACGTGTCTAATTATTCACCCGTTAGATCTCTAAATCTGACGGTTATTAATTGGTCTTAATTACACATTAAATATTAGTTTTGATTTTAATACATCTATATATATTTGTGTGTGTGTGCGCACGCACACATTAGATTTTTACTAATATAAATAATAATAGATAAACGAATTGGAAGGTTCAAGTTCACTATAAGATATATTATGAAACATGCTTTGAAATTTAACGAAACACATTTGTTTTTCATTTAGTTTTATAATTCTTAAATTATGTTTTTTATCATGTCAAGATCTATAATAACATATTCTTAAATTAAATCATTTAATAACAAAATATTTAACCAACTACATTCTTATCCGATGTCATTTTATTTTTATTTTTACACTATAATTAGTATTTGATATTGTTTGAATTTAAGTATATTTTCCAAAATTCTCTCAACTAAAGATTTTGCATTCATTAATTATTGCAGAAATGATGCATCACGTTTTGGAGAACTTGATAGGATGGCGTGTGATGTGCTTAGCATTCTTATAACAATGATAGTATAAGAATGTTCATTTCGTATTAGAGCACACATTTTGAGTAAATATACCGAAAAATGCAAGCTCTTCTTTGCACACATAATTAGTTGCATAGGAATTTTGATGGTAGAATTTTATATTTGTTATAAAATTATAAATTATCAAACTATATTATATTTTAATATTATAATTTTTTAAAGATAATAAAGAGTTTGAAGACTACGAGTTCGAAGTGAATTATTAAGTTGAAGCTTCAAAGATTATCGGTGTAGAAGAACAATGTTATTCAAGTGTTTAGAGTTTTGATTCATTTCCGAGACTCTATGATTCTTTGGGCAAAACTATTTCTGAACAATTTATCGTTAATTTTATATTATGTGATATTTGACTTTTCTTAGAATGTTTTAGACTTTGAATTTTATGCTTGTCATGTGATTTATATATTTAATTTTTGTACATATTTATATATTATAAATATACAATTCTTAAGAATAAAAAATATATAAATTATTTTTTGTCGTCTGCTTTTAGTCCGATTAGCCCATTGGGCTAACCCGAAACCCGAACGTTTAAGGTTAGGGTTGAAAATTTCAAACATGACAAAATTCCAACTTGATTAGCGAGCACTCGATTAACCCGTAACCCGTAACCCGAGTAGGGCAGACTTGAAATCCGATGGGCTAACCCGATTCACATCCCTACTCGTGGGCTCGACACCACCTTGCCTTATACTAACTTAATAGTATTTTGGAAAGTGAGAAATAATATAAATTTCTTGATAAGCTAGTTGTTCCATTGACGATAGAACATTATAACATTACCCTCTATCAAATGGCGTCGTTGTCAGGGAATGGTGTTGTTTTATTATGTTTTCTACACCCTTTGTAATTAACTTTTGATTTGTTTTCTTTTGTTTATGAGCAGGTCTTCAAAGCCATAACTATTATACGATTTTAAGATTGAGAAAACTGCCAAAGGGTTACAGAAGGAGACTTGACTTGCAAAACATGGATTTTAGACTCGGAGAAGCCTTCAAGCTGCCCTGCCTAATCTAGATTGCCCTACTTCAAGCTCAAGATGCGATACAAAAGTTGCTCTAGACGTTGCATTGGATGTTGGTCTGAACTTGAATACAGAATGGCTTAGGAGGATGATGACCCATGTTTGGGAGATCTTACATATCACTTGGAGGATGACCCTCCAACTCCCATTAGAGTGGCCGAAGAAGTCGCTCCCATTGTAATCAAATTGGCTCTATTAAATATTTTCCCGAAATTTTATGGCAAGAAGACGAGGACCTGTATAACTTCATCAGTGAGCTTATAAGAATGTGTTGGATTCGGAAGGGGACACAAGGAGTTAGTGAAGAACAGTTCCGACTACCGGTATTTCCTTTTACTCTCACGGAAGAGACCAATGCTTGGCTCACTATTCTTCCACCAAACTCGATTGCCACATGGGCAGATATGGAAAAGGTGTTCATGGAATACTTCTTCCCACCAACCAAGACCAATGCTCTGAAAAAGGAAATCATAGGAGGTCGACAGGGGTTGATGAATCCTTGAGTACTTATTGGACTCGCTTCAAAAGATTGGTGGATAGTTGTCCATATCCCAAATTTTTCGAGGGGGACTTGCTTTGGCATTTCTATGAAGGCATGATGATTGACACGAAAAATCTGGTCAACTCGTCCAGTGGAGGAAGATTCTTAAGAAGCAGGGTTATAGAGGCCAAGCAGTAGATACAACATTTGGTAAAGGCAATCCGAGGATATGAGGAGCCACACATGAGACTGTTGAATAAGGCAGCTCACATGAGTGCGAGCGCCACTGAATTGGGAGAAAAGATTGATGCAAGGATAGGGAAGCTTGAGAAGCTGCTTACTATAGTGGTCGAGAAGGTGGTGAGAACTCCTTCACCTGAGAAAGTATGTGGTGCCTGAGGAAAGCCAAGGCATACCTCGCGGTGCTGCCAAATGGATGCGATAGATGTCGTAGTCCAAGTAAATGCAGCTTTGAACTGGCTAAATCAAGCCACTGAGTGCAACCCTTACACACCAACTTATAACCCAGGGTGGTGCGATCACTCCAACTTCCGAAAGAAGTGAGGCAAACCACAATCAAGGCTACAACCAGTACCTCATCACCAACAACAGTCACCCTCACCAATGCAAAGTCAAACATACTGGCTTCCACATGAGCAAGGTTTCCAATCTCAACATCAACCTCAAAATCCTCCCAAACCGACCAAAAGCTTGGATGAAATGATGGGTGAGCTTATCACATCTCAACAGCCCATTCAGAACAATGTCCAGGCTAACAATGACGTGGTACATGAGCTTCAAGAGACACAAAGAGAGCAAAAGGTCAACCTTGAATCACTCACTAGGCAAATGTTGCAATTGGCGATTTCGATTAATGAATTGCGTGGGAATGAAGAGAGGATTCCCGTCCAAGTGCAACCACCTCATAGAGAAAACATCAACTAGATTACCCTGAGGTATGGAAAGAAGCTGGAAGGGCCTATAATCCCAAACTCCAAGAATGGATCAGGGAAGACTTCTAGAAGCAAGTCCAAGCTGCCTATATTGCAGAAGGTGCCCAGTCTGATGGTCATTAATAGACAGCTGAACTAAGAAAGAGCAAGAGAAGCTCATTTCCATCCAACACGTGGTACATACCACTTGTCTAGTAAAATGGGAGTTGAGCATATGACACCACATAATAACTTTCAAAGAAGACCCAATGATGTTACTTAATTATAATCCAAATGTGCAACCTCTTTTTCAGGGGCGATTAGAAAGAATGAAACCAAGGATGAACCAAAGAGGAAGTTGAGTCCTCATGTGAGAGAGACCACACTTAAGGATATATTAAACCAATTTCCAATTTCTGACAACAATTCAAACCAATTGGGGTTGTGGAAATACAAAGACGTTGTTTACCTTCATCCCCCGTCGTGCTCGACAACCACCACATTCCACTTGCCCAGTTTAAAGGACCCATGGGGATTACTTCAGAGCCTGCTCAAGATGATGCCCCGGAAGCTGCCCAGCCTAATGCCCCTAACTATTCCTGAAGATGTTCCTAAGTCTTCCCAAGCTGCTTCTAGCCGCTGAAGGCTAGTTCGATGACCCCTATTGCCTTCTCTATTTAGCTTTTTTTTCCTTTTATGTGTTGTTTTGTTTATATCTAGGTCCTTTCTTGCATTTAACATAACATGCTTGAGGGCAAGAAAGGTTTAAGTGTGAGGAGGTTAGGTTTGTCTTTTTGTGTTTAAGTGTTTTTTTTATGTTTGTCTTATGTGAAGCATTTTAACAACTAGTTGCCATGGTTTTTTTCCTTTTTAATTGAATTCGGTAATCCTGTAAGTGATTAATGATTTTTCCCTAAACTAAATTTGATTAGGTTAGATGACATGAGTATGATGGAATGCTAATTATGGATCAAATGTTTAACCCACAAAATGCAAGAATTTTACTTAGAGTAAAACACTTTCTACTTTGATCTTTTAAGTGCTTTTGTTCTTTGCATGGAGTGTGATGTGAAGTGGTTATGAACAACGAATGATAGATGACATTTAGGATAACCACTTTGAGTCACGTTTCCTTTCAATAACCACCTATCATGTTATCCATAATAAGCTATTTTGAAGCTTGAAACATGTTCTTATTGTAGTAAGAAAATATAAAAAGAAGTGGTACCAAAAAAATTGAAAGAAAAAGAAGAGAAAGAGCATCTAAATGCAGAAAGAAAAAAAACAATCATGCATGAAAAAGTAAAAAGAGAAGTAAAGTCAAAAGAATGGTACACTCTTGATAAAATCTAGTGCTTGTTGTAAGATTTCACTTCATGTATGCATGCTTAGCCTTGATAAGTGCAACACTTCAATTGAGATGAATAACTTGATTTTTCATATATTAAGCTTAGACCCCTAATTACTAACCAACGTAACTGAATGGTCCAAAGCCCCACTGTATCCAATTTAAAAGATCCTCTTGAGTTGAAAATGACCACTTAATATCGCATTGATTGCTTATTTTATTTGTGAGAGAATGTCTTCATTGCGAGAATGTGTGAAGAGAATCTTACGTATTTGATTCATATCTTGACTATCTTGACAAGTGGATAACTTATATCAAAATTTGAGCAGGGGCTAGTGATTTTGGATGCTGCATGACTTGCTGAATTTAATTTTTTTAAGGGAAATTTGTGATCGTTGTTGTTACATGTACTTGACATCTTATTGAGTCTTGTTGCGTCTTTTTGTCTTGTTTGTTTCTTCTTTTTGTTTGAGTCTTGAGTCTATCGAGTAAAGTAAATTCATAGGAACAATTTATTTTTTTGTGTTTAACCACACCACATGCTTGAGGGCAAGCATGATCTAAGTGTAAGGAGGTTTGATAAGGAGTATTTGTTGCTAGGAATTAGGAGTCAATTCAAGCTCTTAAGAGATGAAACCTACACTTAATAAGCGTTTTTTATGCAGGGGATAATAGGAAGATGAGATTGGAGTGCAAGGGTAAAGAAAGACAGAGAATGCACTCAATAGGGATGAAAAGAAGTAGGAAATCAAGTTTTTCATACAAACTGCCCTAGGAGTACCAAGCTGCCTGGTCTGAAGGTCTAATCAGGGTTGTACTACAGACAAAGCTGTCATTTTCCCAAAGTTAGTGAGCTGGCACTCTTGGCTGCAAGTAAGGCTAAAAACAACTATCCAGAAGAGGAAAAAATAAGAAACCTAGCTGGAAGAGCTGCACTATAAGAGAGGATAAGTAGAGAGAGAAACCTACCAACCACTTTACACACTTACACTTTTTTACTCACTCTACATCATTTTACTCACTTCACACACACACACTTTTTACATTTAGAGATTTTCACTTGCACTCACTCCACATCTCCCACTTGAAAAGAGTAGCCTGTTTTGGGGAAGAGATCCAGTAGTTGCCATGGGATAGAATCATGGAGGAAATCTCAGTTATTGTTCACGTTTGATTTCAAACACTATCATTGTTCCATTGCAACTCTTTTGTTCTAGTTTAATTTTTTTTAATTGAATGTTTTGAAATTTATTTGTGGTTTATTGTTGAAATCTCTTTTAAATGGAAGTTTCTTTATTTATCAACTTGGAAGCAAATCACTTTGTCAACCTCTTACTTTGTGTTTAGTAATTTTAGTTTTAGTTTCAGGTAATTTCTTATCTTAGAAGTGTTGTTTCATTTCGGATCTATTTTCATTAGTTAGATCTAGTTGTTTGTTTCTTTCTTAATCTACAGTCATGAGGTTTATTTCAAGAATGGCTATATATGTCTAGTTTAGTTATTGAATGTTTTTCATGCTTTTAATTCTCTATGGATGTTTCTTTTTAGTAGTCTTGTTCCTGAATGAAAATTGTTGTTTGAGTTTCTTGGCTGACAAGTCAGCTTCTTGTTTAGTTTCGCGCAAGAGTTAGTTGGTTTTGAGTCCATTTTGCATTCTAGGAATTAGTACCACCATTTTTTCAACCTTGTGCCTTTTTGATGCATAAGTTATTTTTTTCTTTCCAAGTTTAGGCCAAAAATTTATGCACTAACCTACAAAGGTTGCAATTACTTCAATCAGAAAGTTTACTATTTTGCCCTTTTTCTTGCTTAAGTTGCTTTCTCTTTATTTCTTGTCTAGTTGCTTTATGAATCAAATCTGCCATGTCCTATTTGATGTAATTATTAGTCTTGTCATTTTCAAGGGAGTTTAGAAAGAATAAACTCAAATTTCAAGTTTTCTACATTTAAGATCAGTTGTTGTTATGTCTCTAAGGCATTCAAATTACCCAATTTAATTTCTGAATTCCAAGTTGCCCAGTTTGGTTCCAAACTTTTTGCTTGTTATTTTGCTAAGTTGAGTTTGGTACTTTGATTTGTTTGTCACACTTAAATAGTTTATTTACTTTATGTATTCTTCCAACACAATGCAATTAGGCGTGGCAGTATCGACAAACTCCTTTAGGTTGTAGGAAATGTTTAACAAAACTCTTATTCTTCGTGGGTTCGACACCCCCTTGACTTATACTAACTTAGTAGTATTTTGGAAAGCGGGAAACAATATAAATTTTTTGATAGGCTAGTTGTTCCATTGACGACATAACATTATAACATTAGCCTCTATCAATGACATGTGATAGGTTAGCATGTGGTTTATATCACATTCTTATAGAATGTGGTGGTTCTCATAACTATGGGATATTGTAAATCTGTCACTATAGATGGATACTTTGGAGAGTATCAGTATACTCCACTATTAAACCATTTGTTTAGTGCCTACGTTTATTAGTATATGGAGTAGTTAATAGTCCTTAGACTTAAGGTCAATACTTATTTTATTTGTTGAGTGATGTGCTTAGACTTTGTACAACATTTGCCCCCCCGAATGAGAATAAGACACGAACTTGCGTTGGATACATCATGAGACAAATGAAAATGGTAATAAGTTAAAAGTGAGATTCATTGCTTGATTGAAATTTCGAAAGAACACGTATTTTCTCTATATAGACTATAATGGGAACTCATTTATCCTTCATTATCACTAGCTCTTTAGTGAGAAGAGAATGGTGATGATGAATGATATGTGGATTAGATTGTGATATATTTGATATATTGTCATTAGTTAATTAATAGTTAGATTGTTAATTAATCAAAGCTGACAAAGATAATAGGCTCATATGCCTAGGATTTTATGAAGCAATATATATATTTCTCTACAGTAGAAAAATAATAGACTTAAATCATACTTTTGTGAAATACAGAAATATGTATACTTTAATTAAGATTTCATAGTTTTCTTAGATTGAATGGTTGTAATGGGAATTGTTTCTGCATCAAATTCGCTTACATGTGGATATCAATAGTGACGGATTCGTCTATAGGATTCGCTTAATCGCTGGAAGCATATTATGTAACAAATAAGTATTATATTTGTTCTGTAATATATAACTTAACACATAATTTAGTTATAAATTTAAATCATATTATTCACTGTATTTTTCGCTGCACAGAATTAGATGATGTCAAAATTTACTAATAGACGATAACACTACTGTTTATGATAATATACTTTTAATGCTTGATTAGTAGAAAATTCCCGACACAAGTTCGGTTCAAGACTTCAAGTCACGTTTAATATGTTGATTTGTATTCTTCATATTAATTATTAAAATATCCTAATCTTGTAAGGTTTTTTAGAAGTTAACATGAAAACCTGAAAGTTGATGATAGTTGGAGCATCGCGTGTAAATTCATCCCCCAAAAAAAAGATGGAAATTCTTACAACCTCTCATCCAACGAGTTTGCTTGTATGTGAGACGTAAGAAAATTATGTGATTAAAGGTCATATGAGATTAGGAAAAAAAAAATAGTCATATGAGATTATGAATTACTAATATCTATAAGGTTTTTACGAAAAAAATGATGCATGGAAACTTTTGTGTTATGTTGATACAATTAATTAAATCACTTTTTTGTTTGAATGGAATTTGATTCCACAAATATAATTCATATAATAAAAATGAGTTTAATGACTAAATCTTAATTTGATGCGCTGGAGGGTCGTGTTATTTTGCCACGTGTTTGTTTTCCGAACGAAATAACACATCACCACCCGCTCGTGCCACATCAAAATCAATAGCGAGATATGAGCTTCGATGATAAAATTGATTAATTAAATAAAAAATATTGAGATTGAGATACAATCAATAAAATGGATAAAATTTAAATAAATTTTATAATTAACCCTAATAAAAATTTAAAGAGATGCACCATTGTGTAACATATCAATTACAATGAAAAGCCGTATCATTCTCGTTCTTGATTCCATTTCTTGTAGTCATGATTTCATTTCGTTGAATGCCTAATTTCATTTTTTTTGTACGCAAGTATCACCTTGTATATGTATTAAGGGCATCCGCATCAGTCGGCGAGCCTTAACATTTTTTTTACATTATTCATGGGCCATATAACAACATTTCTCTTAAAATTTTATTCCTTCATTTGTGGATGAGGCTTAACTTTCTCTTACACTATTCATCTCTTATTTAAATTCTTTATAATTTATATAATTTTCAGTTCTATAATTTAAATTCGATATTCATAAAAATAAACTGAATAATATAATTAAAACAAACCAAACAAAACAAAAAAAAAGAAGAGAAAAACGAGAAAAAGAAAAGAAAAAATAAACATGCTTCTAGTGGGTTTGTGAAAGTTGCCACTTTTACCACTACACCAAAACATCTTGTATGTATTAAATAACTACATTTCATTATATAATAGAATTTTGAAAAAAAAGAAGAAAAAAAAAACACTTACCATATCAGCGGCCCGGGAGCCTTACCTACGGGAAGAGCGAACGACTTACCACTCTGCAGCGACGGTAAGCCAACAACAACAAGGGGCGGCTCGCACGATGGGCCGATGATGCCATTGCCCTTATGTAATCCACTTTTAGCACCCCCCCCTCAGATAAAAACATAATTTAAATCAATTAAATCGATAAAATGTGACATTCATAACCCAAAACATGCATCATTTTGCATATTTGCATATTTTATTGTAATTTGCATAATACGTATTAAATGGGTATTATGATAGTAAATGATTACTAATAATAATAAATATATATATATATATATATATATGAATTAAATTATAAAATATTAGTTATATATATATATATATATATAATTATATATGCAAGCTTAGAACATATATTAAAAAAAACAAAAAAAAAACCACTAATTATATACGTATATATATATTTGTAAAGTATATATATATATAAGTAATGATAACTATTATCAATAGATAATAATGACGGTTAATAATTTGAAAAGCAATCTCATGACAGTTAAAGTGTTTGAAAAACAATCTCATGCATTTACTCATAACTTTATCAATATGAGCCTCGTATAGCTATTATCTAGTATTCATAGGATTGAAAGAAGTCGGCAACTATCGTTTTCTATATATATATATATATATATATATATATGATGCAAATTGAAAATGATTTAAGGAAGAATAAAATTTAAATAGATTAGGGAAGAACATAAAATTTTATTTTCTTAACACACTCACATTTGGATCAGGAGTGATAGATCAGGAAACTAATCAGGAGCTTGACTAGATTACTTGTTCTAATCAGGTGAGTATAAATCTCACTTTTAATTTCAAGCATGTATAACCCTAGTTGCTGATTTTGTATGTATTTTATGATTTCTTGCGTTATATTTGAATTACGTGAATAATTGCATTATATGGATATGCGTTGATGCAATTGATATGTTCTATAGCATATTGAGTTTTCGATATAATTAGATATGTGAATTATTTATGATGTTTTGGAGTTGTATATGTATAATATTGAAATTATATGAATCATGAGAGAAAAGAAATCTGTGACATTCTTGTCCTGGATCTGATATCAATGACAATGGGACCTTTGGGTCATATACTATGGCAATGGAACCTTAGGGTCATATACAATGGCAATGGGACCGTCGGGTCATATATGTTATATTATACAATGGATATAATAGAAATCCCGGGCAGATGTCAGACTTGATTGTCACAGAATAATAAAACGGACATAGGGACATATGCATATGCATATGTATATGGAATTATATCTGATATTCATTTATTCTTGTCATACGTATTGATTAAAGAATATGTTGGTTAATTGTTTATGCGTATTGGTTAAAGAATATCATTATTTGTTTATATGATGTGAAATTAGAAGTAAGGTTTATATGCACTGAGTTGTGGCTCATATAAACCACTAATATTTTTCAGGAATTGTTTAGAAGTAACACTTTGGGTTGACGTGGGTTCGATGAACTCCACGCATTACCAGGTTCGGCGGCTGACGCATTTTGGCAACCTTCTCCTCCTCATCATTTTTGCATGTAGATATATGTATAGCATATCGAGTGGTGAGAGGGTCCCACTATGGTCTAGGACAATGACATATGTACCTGATAAATGTTGGTTTTTGATGTTATATGATATGAGTGTTTTCGTTTAAAAAAAAAATGTTTACTTGCTTTAAATTATATTTGTTTATTTTAAATACATACGTCAGAGCGGTTAGGGTGTGACAGTTTAAGTGGTATCAGAGCAGGGATAGGATCCCTCTGGGATATTTTGCATTCATGCTTATCATATGATACATATTGGTTATAAGTTACATTTGCATTTGAATTATCAGGAACATGGATATTCCTGAACATGTTTCACCGAGGAGAGAAGGGTCAGCCGCCCTACATCAACCATTAATTATAGAAGCATCTCATATACCTGCTGCATCATATGGGGATAACCAACAAATATTTAGGGCAGTAGAACAGGAAGTACAGGGGCCACTGATGAGGCCCAGAGGCAAAAACTTTAAGGAGCTCCGAAAGATAGGAGCGATTGACTTTTACGAGACTACTGACCCGGCCGTGGCTGAGATTTAGTTGAAGAGGATAGAACTTGTGTTCAATCAGATGGGTTGTACGATAGAGGAACATTTTGATTACGCTGTATCTTTTCGTCAAGGTGATGCTTACTACTGGTGGGAGACTGTTCCAAGGGCTATGATATACCCTCCAGTAGTCAGTTGGGATGATTTCCTTAGAGAGTTCAATGATAAATAGATGCCAATAGTATATCGTGATGAGAAGCAAAGAGAGTTTTTGTCTCTTAAACAATGAGCTATGTCTGTTGCCGAGTATGAATTGAAGTTCACGCAGCTTTCCAGATATGCATCTATGTTATTGGCTACGGAACAAGACAAGTGCAGCGTTTTGAAGAAGGATTGATATATGAGATAAGAAGGAAGATTACGCCAGGAGATCTTCATACATACAGTGATTTACGTGCGGCGGCTATACGAGCAGAAAGACTAGTAAAGGAAAGACATGCGTATCTTCAGAGGCAAAAGAGGGGTCCACAAGACTACGCTGGTGAGTCGAGTTCAAGAGTCCCGAAACGACATGGTTCATTTTCCTCAACACCGAGTTTCAATAGAGGGGGTCATCTATTCAGAGAGGCGGACGCGCACCATTTTCTGGTTATGAGCGGGGACGGGGATCTGGTATGACATCACAGGCACGACCATTATGCTGATATTGCGGACGCCCACATGTAGGGGAGTGTCGAGCTATTACTGGGGGATGTTTTTACTGTGGACAACAAGGGCATTTTTATAGGGATTTCCCCTTACAACCTGATATGATACCCAGTGGCAGAACAATGACACAACCAACAGTACAGAACATACGACCGGCAGCATCAAGTGCAAGCATTGGTCGAGGTCGTGGCAGAGGACAAACCATGAGTGCTCCTATTGGGAGAGGGCGAGGACAGTCTGAAGCATAAGGATCTACACCCCAGGGACATGCTCGAGTTTTTGCAATGACACAACATGAGGCATCTACAGCACCAGAGGTCATTACCAGTACACTTTATTTATGTGACGCTATGATATATGCATTGATAGATCCTGGATCTACACATTCATTCATATCACCTGTCATTGCATCACATCTGCATAAAGAACCTGAACCTTTAGAAGATAATCTAGGTATACATACACCATTGGGTGAAATTGTTTCTGTGCATAAGGTTTAGCGGGATTGTATGGTGCGAGTTAATTCGGTAGAGCTACCGGCAGATTTGATTGTCTTATTTATACATGAGTGTGATATTATTTTGGGTATTGATTGGTTATCACGTCATCGGGCTAAAGTAGATTGCTATGCTAAAGAAGTGGTAATAGATTCACCGGGACGAGATAAAGTGATATTCTGCGGTAATCGACAAATTGTTCCGACTTGTCTTATATCTACTACGACGGCTTTCCGATTGATTCGAGATGGATGTGAGGCATACCTTGCCCATGTGATAGATAGTACTGTTGTTCCAGATCAAGTAAAAGACAATCCAGTTGTTAGAGATTTTCCTGATGTTTTTGCTAAAGATTTACCTGGACTGCCGCCTAGCCGAGAGATAGAGTTTACTATTGAGTTAATACCAGGCATTGCACCTATTTCGATTCCTCCCTATCGAATGTCTCATTTAGAATTACAAGAATTGAAGAAACAGTTACAGGAATTGCTGGATAAAGAATTTATACGACCTAGTGTTCCACCTTGGGGTGCACCAGTGTTATTTGTAAAGAAGAAAGACGGCACACTATGACTGTGTATAGATTACCGGAGTTGAATAAAGTGACAGTGAAGAACAAATATCCATTGCCAAGAATAGAATACTTATTTGATCAACTTCAGGGCGCACAAGTATTTTCTAAGATAGATCTTCGATCAGGATACCATCAGTTGAAGATAGCGAAAGATGACATTCCAAAGACAGCATTTCGGACACGATATGGTCATTACGAATTTTTAGTTATGCCTTTTGGATTGACAAATGCACCTGCAGCTTTTATGGCACTGATGAATAAAGTTTTCCAACCATTCTTGGACCAGTTTGTGATTGTTTTATCGACGACATATTGGTCTTTTCCCGAAGTACAGAAGATCATGCTAATCATTTGAAAGTTGTATTACAAGTTCTACAGGATAAGCAACTCTATGGAAAGTTAAGTAAATGTGAGTTTTGGCTAGATCACGTAGTACTTTTGGGACACGTGGTGTCAGGACAATGAATAGAAGCGGATCCCCAAAAGATTGAAGCAGTGGTCAATTGGAAAGTGCCAACCATAGTCATCGAAGTTCACAGTTTTCTGGGTATGGCTGGTTACTATAGACGCTTTGTGGAAGGATTCTCAATTATTGCAGGACCATTGACGAAGTTATTACGGAAGAATGCTCATTTCATATGGACTGAGGTGTGTCAGAAAAGTTTTGATGGGTTGAAGCATCGATTGACTACGACACCTATATTGACTATTCCCACAGGCAACAGATGATTTGTTGTTTACAGTGATGCTTCTCAACAAGGACTTGGTTGTGTCTTGATGCAGAATGGAAAGGAGATCGCGTACGCATCACGACAATTACGAGTGCATGAAATTTCTTATCCAGTCCATGATCTAGAGTTGGCAACTATTGTTTTTGCATTGAAGATTTGGCATCATTATTTATATGGAGAGACTTTTCATATTCTGACACATCATAAAAGTTTGAAATATTTGATGAATCAGAAAGAGTTAAACATGAGACAAAGGTGTTGGCTGGAATTGCTTAAGGACTATGATTGCACTATCGAATACCATCCTGGAAAAGCAAACGTTGTTGCAGATGCACTAAGTCGGAAGTCTAATAGTATGATGGCGCATATGCACATAACCCTATTATTGGAGTTAATTGTTCTTCGAAGTTTGAATGCAAGATTTCAATTAGACACGAGTGAAGGATTAATAGCTACCTTAGAAATTCGGCTAGTACTGAAACAACGAATTCAAGATGCTCAATCAAAGGATAAAAAATTTGTGGAAATTATTGATAAAGTACGACAAGCTAAAGATACACCGTTCACTCTACAGGATAATACGTTGACGTTTGATGCTCGGCTATGTGTACCATAAGTTGATAATCTACGACGTGAGATTCTAGATAAAGCACATAATGCACCTTTTGCAATGCATCCAGGAACGACAAAGATATACCATAGTCTGAGACAACATTATTGTTGGCCGAAAATGAAATAGGAAGTGGCAGAATTTGTGTTAAAGTGCTTAACCTGTCAACAAGTGAAAGCAGAACATCAAGCACCCAGTGGTATGTTGAAACCTTTATCGATTGCAGTCTGGAAGTGGGAGCGCATTACGATAGATTTTGTTATGGGATTACCAAGAAAACAAAATAAGAACGATGCTATTTGGGTGTACGTAGACAGATTAACCAAGTTAGCGCACTTCTTACCCATACGATGGGGTTTTTCATTAGATCAGTTAGCGGAGAAGTACTTGAAGGAAGTGGTACGCTTGCATGACATTCCAGTATCTGTTGTATCTGATAGAGATCCACGATTTACATCTCTATTTTGGGAGAGTTTTCAGACGGCTATGGGTACTCGACTACATTTTAGTACTATTTTACAGCCTCAAACAGATGGTCAATCAGAAAGAACTATACAGACGTTGGAAGAAATGCTTCGTGCATGCGTTATTGAATTTCAGGGTTCATTGGACAAGTATATTCCACTGATGGAGTTTTCATACAATAATCAATTTCATAGGAGCATTGGGATGGTACCATATGAAGTATTATATGGCAGAAAATGTAGAAGTCCGATATATTGGGCCAAAGAAGGGTTGGAGATTCTAGAAGGACCAGAGATTATTCAGGAAACTGTTTCCAAGATTGACGTCATCAAAAATAGATTGAAGGCGACACAAGATAGACTGAAGAGATACTATGATCAGCATCAGAAAGAAATGGAGTATGTGGTGAGTGATAAAGTGTTCTTGTGAGTTTCTCCTTAAATATGAGTTATGCGATTTGGGCAAAAAGGGAAATTGAGTCCACGTTACATTGGACCGTATGAGATTATAGAAAGAGTCGGACCGTTGGCGTACAAATTAGCATTACCTCCAGAATTGGCGCAGATCCACAATGTTTTCCATGTCAGTATGTTACGACCATATCGATCTGATCCTTCACATGTTCTGAAAGATCCTAATATTCAGATTTTTGAGAATATGAGCTACATAAAAGAACCAGTCTCAATAGTGGACCATCAAGTCAAACAATTACGAAGGAAAGAGATTCCCATGGTTAAAGTTATCTGGCAGAACCACGGGGTCGAAGAGGCGACTTAGGAAACCGAGGAAAAGATGAGAAAGACATATCCACATCTGTTCAGGTCAGTGATTTAATAGGAGTTAACTCAATAGGTAATGAATTTTGCGGACAAAATTCTTAAAGGGGGGAAGAAATTGTGACATCCCTAACCCAAATCATGCATCATTTTGCATAATCGCATATTTTAGTTTCGTTTATATTATAAATATATATTAAGTGGATATCATAGAAGATAAGATAAAAAAAATCATAATGTGCAAACTTATTATTAGTTAAAATGAATTGTAGATTGCACCGTTAAATCCAATAGTGACAATATACATGATTAACAATGTAAATTAAGTATTATGTGATTCTTAAAAAGAATAGAAATCTCATACTTGTATTTAACTTGTAGTGTCTTGTAATTTTGAAATCAAATTATGTGGACTTTCCTCACACCAAT
>JAYDZE010192992.1:0-21203 GCA_034509125.1 Monilaria moniliformis | reverse complement strand
CATCGAGAAGTTTTTTAACTAAGTTGCTGCTGATCTGAACTGTGAATGATTCATCCATGACACCAGCTGCTTCTTTATCTCCTGTAATATTCACAATATTCATTCTAACAAAGCCAAATAAACATGTGGAAATTAAATTTTCATTGATGGTTCCACCTAAGGTTTTACTGTCCTAACTTGTGAATGTTTTAGCAGACTCCAGAATCCAAGGATATCAATTAGGATTCTATCATCAATCAAAATGACTAATCACAAGCACATGGTAAATTTCTTGACCATAATCACGTCAGAAAAGCAAAAACTGCCAACTTTCTTGTGTCACCAACTTTGTAAGCCCTCTTTCTTCATATAATATTCACACCTTTACTTCAATAAATTGTCAGTAACTTCTGCTGATGCCAATTCTCTATACTCTACTTCCATTCTATCACTTCCACTTTGTTTCAGTTCTAAAAGTTAAAAATGATCCTATTAACAAAACATAAAGAACTTAACAGAAGATTTCACATTAGCAGCATAGGGTGCAGGTGGATAGTCATTTGAAATGAAGTAACCTAATTTTGACTATGGAGTGGAGATCTGCGCAAGATACAGGGGCAGCTGAAAATAAAAAGACTACCAATTACAAAGTAATGTTGAGAAAAACACAATCAAAATTGTTTCAGTTTGTGCCAGTCTAACTCCAAGAATGAGTAAAAAGAAGGGTAAGGTAAATGGTCAAACCAATACTATATTGCTGACTATCCATTCCAAATTGCAATCGAAAATTTTGCAGATATCCTATAAAATGCCACAGCTATAATAGTAATTATTTTCAGAGCTTCTAGACACAAAAGCTGAAGTGGATAATATCTTAGGTGACACATGCATAGCCACATATAACTGGGAACAAGAACATCGGGATAGCAAACCAATTTAAACATCATATAAGTCCTAATAAAGCAGATCCAATTTTTTTGGACACTGACAGCTGAAGACATGGGAAATTTAAAATCAATTGTATAAGGTAGTGGGATATAATCTAGGACGTTTGGATTAAGGAATTTTTAATTTTGCCTAATATGATTTTTCTGCTGCATGGCTTCCAGAAATCCTTCGGTAGATGAGAAATTCTAAAATCAAGTTAAGATGCATACCTCTAGGAACAATTCGTGCATACCTTAAGATTTGCACAAATCAATGAGCTCTATCATAACTCCCAAGCACCTAAATTTCTCCAATGATCTCAAAGACCTATATAGATCACCATGTTTATTTATTGACCCAATCATATGAGCAGTTATTCAATTGTTTATTAGCATTTACTTATTAGAATTCTAAAAGAAAGAAATTAATGGCTTCTCAAAGCTTCCAATTAGAATACCTGAGGTAGTATGAGATTATGTTACAGAGGTAACATTTGTAAATACTTCAGGCCTAAACAAGACATGGTTGGCTATAGAAAAATACTTACAAAAAATTATATATGGGTTATTTTCAATCATTAAATATACATCTTTCTGGAGAGCAGCTTTTTATTATGCGAGTAAAACTTAAAGATCTCATATACAACATTATTACAAAGGCAGCCGGTTGCTCACATAGGTCACTAAACAAGAACCAATGGCTATAACTCTAGGAGAACAAATATTAGTATTACCAGCAACGTTTATTTAGCTCAACATTTTTTTCATTACTAGAATGATTGATAACTCAGATTGCCTGCAAGGATGAGAATCTATCACTTGCCAAAATATCTAGTTATCATATTTAAATGCCTTTCTGAATAAGATATAGCTACCTAACTAGCAATCAGATTCAATCTCTTAGAACACCCTATATTAGGACATACAGAGTACGGAAGAAACATTATGAAACTATTGAGATTTATACTCTGATTTCTCATTGTTATAAAAAGATTAATATCACTAAGGTATAATAATTGTGATCTTACATTTTTTTTTTATATATAAATAAGTTTTGAGTAAAATGTATGGATTATATGGAAGGCGTACGGTATTTTCTTAAGACATATCAGGTGTTAGTTGAAATGTTTTATATATATATACATACATGTACATACACACACAACACACAAACACACACATATACATATATATATATTAGCATAGAAAGATTATAACTATAAATAAATAACAATAGCAAATTGATAAAAATTAGATAAATTTGGTGACATATAAATAGAGAAAGACTCTAGATTTCTACCCACCCTTTACCTAAATTAGTTTACATTTCTCAATTCAATTGATGCCTGCCAATGCCAACTTCTACGGCAGGGAAGAAACATTATGAAACTATGAAGACGCATAAAAATGATATTATACTTCAAATTGCTGAAGAATAACAGCCTTACTGTGCATATGATTAAGTCTAAACCAAAAAGACCTGTAATTTAGTACTTCTCTCGAATCATTATTTTGCAGTTCAGGAGATAAGCATCAGTGGTTTCTCCATATTCATACTAGAAGAGTATTCATTGTCTACTTAAGTTTTAGACATATAGGTCCCTCAATTCATTGGCAAAAAGTTGAAGATTGGCAAATGTTGGGGACTTTCCTAACACCCATGACCTATCAATTGCAGATAATAAACCACTTAGGTAACTGGTCATATCACATTTCCTTATGAACCTTTGCATGTTATATGAACTGAACTTCATAAATAGTAGGACCATATTCCCATGAATAATTTCCACCGACTTTGTTGTTTATTTTAGCCTCCAAAAAACTACATTTCTCATAGTTCATCACAATTGGCAGATAAAAGCAGAGTTGAAGATGGCTATTCCAAATTCGAATTTCCCTGTATGAATATGGTATGAACAAAATATTTAGAATCAATTATTCTTCTAGAAGCCAACTATGTATATGTAAACTGAAAGTTTCACCCATAGTTAAGCTCTCATGGATTGGATAAGGATACAGAGCATAATGACTTGAGTACAACTATACTTCCCTATGTTAGCCAATCTAAAGGGAAATGCAGTATTATTTGCAATGTTATCAAAAGTGCGCCTGGGCGCGCCCGGGGCGCGGGGCGCACGGGGCTCGGCTGCCGTCGCCCCAAGGTGGCTGGGGCGCACCATATTCAGGGGGCGGCAGGGGCGCACGGTGCGCAGTGGGGCGCTGCTGGTGCGTGCTGGGGGCTGCTTGGGGCACAGCAAGTTTTTTTTAAAAAAAACCATTCAAATTCCTTCTATTTTCAAATTCCCTTTATCAAAAAACCCTAACGACTTTTCACATTCTTTTATTGAAAAACCTTTTAAACTTTTCAGATTCTTTTTTTTTGCAAAAACTCTTCAAAACCAGCAGCCCTTCTCCCATTCCAAGAAATTAATTCTTGGTTTCTTCCTTCTTCATTTATTTCTCTTCTTTCTTCCTTCTTCATTCTTCTTATTCTTTATTTTTTTTCCAGTGAAGCTTCTTTCTTCTTCTTTGTTCAGTTCGTTTTACACATGACACGCCCCGATTCGTGGGGCGCGCGCCCCGTCGCCCCGCGCCCCGGAATTTTGCCTAATCGCCCCGGTGCGCTCCGCGCTCCTAACAACACTGATTATTTGTGCTTTCATACAATTCGAGGAAACTTAAGGCAACATTCTACAATATGTTACAAAATAATGCAATCTATTCCAGGTAAAAACAGATAGGTTTTTGAAAGCAAAGTTAATCAATTTTGATGATGTTCCTCCCCTTCAATATTCATACAAATTAGAATTTTAAAAAAACTCCGATCTTAAGTTAGTAGCTACTCAACATCTCGTAAACCTTCATTAAATTTTATTTTAATCATAATTGAGGACTGCAGTCATCCACTACCAACCATCAATCAGATAGGCATCAGGAAACAATTATATCATTCATTAATGTATTGGCAATATATTATAAGGCACAGTTACTATGATATGGCTGAAACCTCTTGCTTAACAAAAATTATAACTTTCTAACCTCTCCTTCTTTACCAAAACAAACACAAAATTCTCCAAATACCAAACCAAACTACCAACAATATCAGCCAAAAGTTAGATTTCATGTTCTAGAAAAACATGAATTGTTTCACTTGCGTTACATGTACGCATGCATATAGATGAGAAAAGTGGGTATAATGCAATCTAACAAAGTATTGGAATTATCTCATCACCAGAATTTATTCTAATTTAAGTTTATCAAAGTATACTTCATTCGACGCCAATACCGAGGGGCTTCACATCCCATTTCTCGATCACAACATGCAATACCGAAGGAAAATAATGAATTCCACCCTACATAAAAATAGAGACCCCTAGAAATATGTAATAAGTCGAATCTTACTTCAACAGATTCCACTCCTTCAACTTTTATGTTTCCTTTGATTATCCCCATTTAGGATTTTAATAGAACCACTGTGGATAAAGAAGCTATTCTCCTAATTAGACATTCCCAATCTCTGCGTACCAGTGTATGTTCTGGAATATTATCATTAATCAATACGTGGAATTAGCAGCAGTACATTCTCACAGCCCCTCACAAAACTGTCCAAAGAAGTACTCGGTCAAGCTATATAAACTTCACCCCTGATTGAAGAAAATATGTCTAGCGTACTTGTGTTGTTTTGTGAAACATAAATTCATCATAGCCCAAGGTTACATTGTATTTGTATATGACAAATTCTAACACAATCTAGCAGTATGCCACTTTGTTCTGGAAAAGTTAAAAACAAATCCAAAAAATTGCAACAAAACTAACTTTAGAAGATAAAATACATAAGCTGCCACAAATTAATCGCCAAAATTGCTAAAGACCATTCTACTTCAATAGACATAATATTAGCAAACAATTCCAGAACAAATAATTTTTGAAAAAGAGAACGATTGAAAGGGCATAGCATAACTACAGAGTTAAGCCAATCTTGATGGTACTCAATAAACCAATGGAATTTCTTCCAATTATTCTACAAATGATCACTATAGAATTAATTAACACGCAGTATGACTCTATGTGTGTATGAGTTTGTGTGCATTTGTTTGTCTGTGTGCGCGCGCGCGCATCCCACTAACGCCTTTTAGGTCAAGCTTGTCTCACCTAATATTTCAAGTGTAATTTACCTCTCTTGTATGATTGATAGGCTATTACACAGATGCGCACCTAGGGTGGTAGGCGTTGCAGGTTATCCATGTATAATTTTTTTTATTAAAACTTGCTAAATATCCTAATCAGGCACCTTACTTACCAGATCAAACACTAAAATCTCCGAACACCAAAATAAAATGCCAACAATATCAGCAAAAAGTTCGATTAAATGTGCTAGAAAAACATAAATGTTATCACTGCATTATCTATATACACACATAGGTGAGAAAGACAGCATAATGCAATCTAAAACATTATTGGAATCATCACACCGCCAAAAATTATTCTAATTAAGTTTATCAGATTACTATTCGTTCGACGCCAATGCCCGAGGGTTTGACGCCCCATATCTAGATTACAACTTGTAATACCTATCAAAATTATGAATTCCTCTCTGCATACAATACAGAGACCCCTCGAAGGTTGTAATAAGTCGAATCTTATTTCCTCGAATTCCATTCCTTCAATTTTCCTTTTTCGTTTGATTATCTCAATTTGGGATTTCAGCAGAACTATCAAGGAAGAGAGAATACCTTCAACACCACGCGAGCAATTACTCCGATCTTCTTCCTCCGTCACCGTCAACCAGCGTCGGCGTGCCGGCGTAGAGTGGCCTGCAAGTTTGGTTGTGCTGTCGACTTTTTGACACTTCTCTTCTTTTATCATTTTCCGGAAAAAAAAAAAAAAAAAGATTCAAAAAGAAACACGAAAAAAAAAAGATGACGGAAATATTCTGTGAAGTCCCATAAATATTTAATTTGTCATCTTTATTTTATTTTATTTTTATAATTTTTTGTATTGTTACTTTTGATTTATTTATTTTTTTGTACTTTTTCATTTTAAAATTCTGAAATTGGGTTGAAGTATACCCTTTATTGCAAAATATAGGAAGACCATTGATATTTATTTATTATAAATTTGGGAGAACCATATTAATCCATATGCCTAGCTTGAATTTTCTCAATTTTCTATTCTTATTTTCCTAAAACTAAAACCTTCATGATTTAGATGAAACTTAAAATGCAAACATTAAATCATAGTGTTTGAACTATAAACCATGGTTTCAAATAATTCATTTCGCTTCCTCAGCGTGTTTCTAGTTTATGGGCAAAATTCTCAATTGGGGGCAATCCACAAAAAAGGTTCCCGAAATGGGAACCTTTCTTTTTAGTTCCATAAAAGGGAGAGACGCATTCCCGAAACGCGTCTTAACTTAAGTGAAGACGCATTCGCCGAATGCAGCATTGGAAATGTTTAACCTCCTGCCCTGCCCAAACTTTGCGAGAAATATGGTCTCGCTGAAAAAATAACCCTGACGGGTCCTCTGGCCCACTTAAGTGAAGACGCGTTTCGGGAATGCGTCTCTCCCTTTTATGGAACTAAAAAAAAAAGGTTCTCATTTCGGGAACCTTTTTTGTGGATTGCCCCTAATTGAGAATTTTGCCCTAGTTTATGGAGGTATTGTTCATTTTAACTGATTTTGAAGAGATTATTTGTTGAAATTTTCCATTCTGAAATTTATATTTGAAATAGTATTTTGTCAGGAAAAACCAGTCCTGTTTGAAAGTCCAATCGTTTAATCTATCACTATCCATGCACACGATTTATACAACATAAACTACGCAACTACATCCATGCCTGCATAATCTGCTTTGTTCAACTTCCTTCTTTTAATATGCATAAGCAAGGAATTTAATCGAACATGGATGAAAATAGATTCTGCTCCGTATTATCCTTAGAGGGTTTTGTTGAGGGAGGTTCATAATCTAGATATACATTCAACTTGAAATTGATTGGGATTCAAGAAGAAGTGGGGAGAGGAAAAATATTTGGTTTGTAGTTGGTGCCGGTGATGGAGCTAGACATTTTATATTGGGAGGTTCAAGAAGAAATTTTATGTTCTTTCGATAACTTTTGAGGTTGACGAAGTATAGGCTCATTAGTAACAAAGATGAAACCTCCCCAATAGAAGGAAGTTTCTTAGAAAAACGGTTTAGTGGATCTAAAAAATAATCAAAATCAAGTAGAACCACACGCACAAATACACTAAGCAAAAAAGTAGACCTCCCATGCGTGCCCGTCTCTAGTTAAGCGAATGTCTCCAGCTAGTAGCTTTTTATTCATGATATTAATCTTGGAGCAAATCAATGATAAAAACAATAAAGAAATTTTGGAGAATTTACCGAAGTTGGAGGGTTGTCCGAGTCGGAGATGTTGTCAGAGCGAGACAAATTCAAAGAGTTTCGCTTGGGGATGACTCTCAAGGCCTAGTGCATGTTGGCATATGCGGCCTAAGGACAATCCTCCAAATAAATATATTTTATCTCTCTCCCATTCGTATCATATACTTAGCTAGAAACACCTCCAATACTTTAGTTAACTTTCTGTTATTTTGTTAAGTTCCAATTTGGACAAGACGATTTACTTTTTCCGTATCAATAGTTACTTTACTTTTCATTATGCCTTTGTCTATTACTTTATTTGATTTCGCTATCTGCTTTATGTTTAGCTAAGCGTATAAGTTTCAGTTGAGCATGATGAAATGAGAATGAACTTATAAATCGCAAGATTTATTTAGGTGATATCTGCATGTGTATGTGTTTTCGAAGTACTGGATCTTAATCTCATATATTATTAATCATCTTGACTAATTAATTGATCACAAACTAATTGAGTAGGTCTAGGCTTAAATAGATCAAAGCTAATAGGGAGTTGGGATGACACATGAAGAATTCGATCAGAGGAGACAGCTATGAAGAGGAGAATGACGAGAAGGGAAAATCAAAGCTATGAGCTTCCAATAGATTCCGCAAACACATGGATAAGTGGATTCCTAATCAATACAATGACATATTGGAAACCATGAAAAAAGACTCCATGGATGAATACTATTGGAGATGAGGAATGTCAGAAAAGACAAGTAACAGCGACTTCAAAATATTCATCCATGATTACGATGCCCGTGCTACAGTGAGAGAAATCCTCAAAGTTGCTGATGAGAAGAGCATAGAGATCACGACACCCACCAAACAACACTTTAGGCCGCCAATGAAAGTTGTTTTGTCAATCGAGATGCCATAAAAGCAGAAAGCATTGAAGTGGCTTGATGGACGAAAAATGACCCACTACAAACTTTGAAGGGTTCAAGCAGCTACAAGCCAGAATCTACAAGAAGTATAACATATAATTTGATGAAGAGCATACAACCAGGAAAGTTGTTGAAGCTGAAGAGAAGAAGAATGATCTAGCCGAGAAAAGAAAGGAAGAAGAAGAAGAAGAAGAAGAAGAAGAAGAAGAAGAAGAAGAAGAAGAAGAAGAAGAAGAAGAAGAAGAAGAAGAAACTGAGAAATAATTTATTCCTAATTAATTGATGTACTCTAAATGCTTTAAATATCTTGTAATCAGTGTTGAAGGAATGAATATAAATGCTTTATTTTGCCTCCAAAACAACTTGACGCCACTTCCAAGCTCTGTTATTATATTTGCTGATTTTGCTACACTAACATATCTCTGTTTTCTCGTAAGTATAGATTGAGCCAGTTGTGTAATAAGTTGAAAATGTACAGATTTTGGCATCATAAAAAATGAACAAATTGTTGGGAAATTTCCTATATGAACTAAGTTGTTTTGATCGATACTAAAAAAACTCCACTGATGATGAATCACATAATGAATAGGCCATAACTCGCATATTATGAAGCTAAGTAATTTCTATTTACAAGATCCTAAGAAGAAAACAACGAGAAGGATTATGCAATGATAGCCTTATCAAGAAAATGCAATGTATCAAAGCAGTAAGGAACTAAATAGCAAACACATAGATAGTTTTAGGATATTAGTTGAGAGAGATAACAAGCAATCTCGGACATAGCTATCTCCAATATAGCTATGTTCAACATAACTATCTCTTACCTAGCTAATGAAGATCTTCTGCACCTGACATCTCTGCAGAACAAATTCGATGTTGCAAAGATTGATGTATTAGGTTGCAAACGTGAAAGCTACGGGTCAACAACAACCAAGAATTCAAATGGAATTTTTTTAAACGACATAGGTACAGACGTTATTGGTGCTGCTCCAGTGACACTATTCAAGATCTGCGCCTATAAATGCACGAAGATCGTCAACCATGAAGCTTATTGTAACGTTGCTAACATAATCTCTCAAGCTCTTAAGAACACTCAAGCTTTCAAACTTTCGAATAACAATGTAACCTCAAGGGAATAAATCGACCTGTTCAACAAGGTCTTACTTGTAGATCACAACATATATTCCCTTAATCTAAGCTATACATTGTTTCCATCCTAAAGCTTAGATTGGGTAAATTGAATTTGGACCATGTTTTTCATTGTAATAGTTTGCTCACATAGTTGGAACTCACGTCTAACCTTACCTCTTACCAAGATAGTTAGGAGTCAAGTGTTAGAAGATAGGAACAAGTAAGCGACGAAGTGTTTAGTCGTCTAGAAACAAGTACTTTATAGTTAATTCGTGGGAATGAACTAGAGTTGGCAAAAGACTGGGCACATCAGGTCTTTTCTCAAAAATGGCCCAGACCAAAAATTCAGTGGGCTGAAAAAAAAGTAAAGTCCAACCCGACCCAAGCCCACCAGATGTATTTCTAGGTGGTCAATGTTGAGCCCGAGCCCATAGGACTTTTCGTCATTTTGGCCCGGCCCGACCAGGCACGAAATCCAACAAAGACTAGAATTTCTTGGTCTAACCAGGCCCGAAATTGGTGGGCTAGGCTTATATGCGCAACTTATAGCAAGAAGAGGCTATGTTCTTGCTGGCTGTGCTTACAGCCCAACAATAAGTCGAATCCTTAAGTTAAGTGGATTATTTAGTTGAACTAGACTCGTGGACATAGGAGGGATATTCCGAACTACGTAAGCTCTGTGTGCTCTTTAAATATTGTTATTATATCAAGTGTTATTAAACTATCACCACAACAACACTCACAGCAAACACATATAACTTTCAGTTAGCTTACTTGAATAACTAGCTTGCATTAATATTAACTATGTCTTTATTCGCTTATTTTAAAAGTTTGCAAGGTTTTCTAAGTACGCTACCTAGTTATTTGTTCAACTGATAAGCGAGGTGCTATCAGTAGGTTAGCTAACTAGTTACTCACCTTTGATAAGGCAATTCTTTGGACCAGGATAAGCTAGCAATCGAAGCCAGATATTGAAAAATTTTAATTGGTGTATTATTCCCTCTCATATACCAATATATTAGCTCAAGACCTACAATATTTTTAATCGCTATGAAAACCAAAGCGTCAATGGGCTCGAGGTAATAAACAAAGACTAAGAGCACCCTTATCCCAACCCAAAATAAAACCAGCAACAACTTCATTTTCAGCTACCACATCAGCATTTCACTCCTCAGCCACAACACCCGTATTGCAGCCCCAAAAATTCAGTCACAACTCCATTTTTTTCATTTCCATCAACTTTTATTATTCTTCAATTATATATATTCATTTTAATTGCGATATTTGTAAATGAAAATTACTTAATAAAAAAAAATTACAAATAAATATATTTATTAGAATTTCAACCGATTCTATAAATGAAAAATATATTGAAATGAAATATTCCAAACTTGTGTTCATCTTCTTCGACATTCTTATGATTAAATTGGTTTTTGAAAAATAAATTAAATTATCAATTTTGTCAATCAAAAACCAATTAAAAATTCCAAAATATACGGATTTTGCAAATTCCTAATATGTAATTCATTCTCGCCAATAATTGTCACTGCATTTCTTTATATGCATCTCTCAACTTCCATGGAAAATATGACCAAATCCCATTCAAAAAACAATGTAATCCACAATTTTCATCTAATCAAATCCAAGATTTATTCATATGCATCTCACAACTTTGGGGAAATATATGACCAAAAATCCAATTCATATATGTGATATTAAATATAGAAATAGAATAACTTATTAAATAAGGATAGAGTGATATTTAATATAAAAGTAGAATAACTTATTAAAACAAATAAAATGTACAGAAACCTTTTAAAATACAAACATAATTTTAAGAAAAAGGGCGGAGGGCCGGTGATGTCGGCTGCAGCGGCACCGCTCCGCGACCGCCGCGGCCTGGCATTCGAGCGTGCCCCCCGGCAGAATGCCTGACCATGATGTGGCATTTCCTTCTTCGTTACTGCCTTGCAACAACTGCCACTATTTTTGCTTTATTTGTGGCAGCGCTAATGAAGCCCTTAGAAAAAATTAAATTTCTCAACGAAAAACTACAGCTATGAATCCATCGCAATTATGTTTGTCTTATAGAATTGGTCGATAATTGTAAATAGCTTTTTTCTTAAAAACCAATATTCTTCAAACTGATTAAACTTATTTTATTTATTTTTTAACATAACAACTATTATTTATCTTTAACAAAGTATTCAGATATTGATGGTCCCACTTATGAGTGTGATATTGCATATATTGATCATCTAGGGTTTGTAAAATATATTGGTCCTAATTGAAACCTTTTATTAAACACCTAATGCGTATAAAGTATGTTTGATAAAATCTATCCAAAAGAAGCCGAGATAACTGCCCAATCGGATAATGGTTATTCGAAACTGTCATTGGCAGTTTTGTTAATATAAAGGTGATGAAGGCAGTGGTGGCGAGTGGTTTGCACGGTGGTTGGCGACAAAGTGACGAATCATCGTGCCGTCTCTTTTCTGAAACCGTTGCTGCTGTTTTGGAGAAATCGGGTCGCGGGTTGCGGGTTTTCAGGTCGCGGATCACCAACTAGTCTGAGTGTTTTGTTATCATTGGGTTGCGGAGTGAAATCCACTTGGAGAAGCTACGCGGGTGAGCCCTATTCATTTCCGGCCATCTATTAATTTCGTTTTCCAGGCATTTTCATGAGTTTCTCTAGGCCGATTTAAAGGGCCATTTTTATGTAATTTTGGGCAGAATTTAGGCCGATTTTAAAAAAATAAAATTATGCAAGTTATTTTTGAAAAAATATTGCTTTGGGTCCAAATAATTCGATAATAATTTTTTACATTGCATAAAGTCTTATGCCAAAAATGTTTGAATAATAAAACTATAAAGGAAATATTTTTTCTTTAAAGGTTTATTTGTTAAAGGCTCTTTTTCCTTCAAAATTAAATGTCATGTGATCTACGTAAATTTAATTAATTAAAGTGGAGCCATAACATGTTTATTGTCTCTTTTAAATTACGTAATTAAGTTTTAAGATCACTCACAGGAATTAATTATGATAAAATAATATCTTTATTGTCTCTTCTTATTGTACTTGTATAATTAATTATGATAAAATAACGTATTATTTTTCTTAATTTACCCACATGAATTAAGAAATGAATATAATTAATCAGTTTTATCAGTCATTATATATGAATCATTTGTTCGAAACTTAGCCCACATGCAGTTTTATTTGGTGGATGCATATTTGTCTGCTTGACATCTTTTACATTAATATAATTTGATTTTGTTTATTTGTTTGTCTCAGTTTTGTGTTACGAGCATGTACATTTATTTTCTTATGCAGTTATGCAACATGTTAGTTTCTCTGATATTAAATGTGAAGTTCCCGATCTAAATGGAGATAACTATAAAATATGGAAGAAGAGAATTCTCTTTCAGTTAGGGTGCAAGGCTATTGAATATGTCATAAGGAAAGACGAACCACTTGTGCCTACTCCTAATAGCACATCAGATGAGGTTTTACTTTATGAACAATGTGAGCGATCCAATTGCCTTAGTATGACATTCATAAAGACGAAAATATCTGCTAATATTCGTGATTTTGTTAGGGCATGTGCCAATGTTAAGGCACTGCTAAAGGCTATTGATAAGAAGTTTGAGTCATCCGAAAAAACCTTAGCAAGCATCCTAATGAGTAAGTTATCATCTATGAGGCTCACTAGTACTAGAGGTGTGCGTGAGCACATCATGCAGATGAATGATATTGCGGCTCAACTTAAGACTCTTAAGGTTGAGATGTCTGAATCTTTCCTTGTGCATTTAATTTTGAACTCTCTCCTACAACAATATGGACCTTCTAAGATCTCCTATAACACATATAAGGATAAATGGTCCATAAATGAACTCTTGACCATGTGTGTTCAAGAGAAGAGTAAGTTACTGCTGGAAGTGGGTGAGAGTGCCCATATGGACACCCAAGGAAAGGGTAAATGGAAAGCCAAGAATAAGGACAAGGGAAAGTTAGCAACGAAGCCTGATATTAGAAAAGAGCTTAAGTGTTTCTTCTGCAAAAAGAAGGGCCACATAAAGAAAGATTGTGCTAGGTTTTAAGCTTGGCTTAAGAACAAAGGTATCTCACTCTCGTTTGTCTATTATGAATCTAAGATGGTTGATGTATGTCATGACACTTGGTGGATTGACTCTAGTTCAACAATCTATATTTCTAATACACTGCAAGAATTTCTTAACCAAAGGGGACCAACTGTCAGTGAACAAAACATCTAGTCTGGAAACAAGAGCGAAGCGCTGGATGTCTTTAAATTTTTTAAGACTGAAGTAGAGAAACAAATCGGGAAACAAATAAAAATCATTCGATCTGATCAAGGTGAAGAATATTATGGTAGGTGCACTGAAGATGGACAGGCACTTAATCCATTTGCAAAGTTTCTTCAAGAGCATGGTATAGGGGCTCAATACACCATGTCTAGTTCACCATATGAGAATGGTGTTGCTGAACGAAGAAACCGAACTTTGATGGATATGGTACGGAGTATGCTTAGCAACTCAAAACTTCCTAAGTGTTTGTGGATCGAAGCTCTTAAAACTGCAGTGTATATATTAAACCGAGTTCCAACTAAAGTTGTTCCCAAACTCCCTTTGAGTTGTGGAAAGGTTGGAAACCAAGTTTGCAACATATACGCGTTTGGGGTTGTCCTTCAGAAATAAGAATTTATAATCTACAAGAAAAGAAGTTAGACCCAAGGACAATTAGTGGGTATTTCATTGGATATTATGACAAAAAGTGTAAGGACTATAGATTTTACTGTCCATCTCATAGTACTAGGTTTGTGGAGTCAGGAAATGCAAAATTTCTTAAGGAGGACTTGATTAGTGGGAGTGATCACTCTCATGTCCTGATTCCAGAGAAAGATCGTTTAAATGTTCAAACTCCACAATCAAGTGATAGATTTATTGTCGTTTCGTATGCACCTCGTTGTCAAACTGGTGTTGTACAACCAATCGTTGAAGCTCCACAGATTGCTAACGATGTTGTAGTTGATCCAATTGTTGAACAACCAATTGAGGAACCTGTTCCTCAACAGCAAGTGCAACAACTTCCAAGGAGATCAACTAGGGCTAGGAGATCAGCAAATCCTAGTTATTATGTTATGTTTACTCAAGAGTCTAACCATGCTAAAGCCAATAACAATCTTGAATCTTTTTCACAAGCCATGAGTTGTAATGAATCTGAGTTATGGTACAATGCTATGTTAGATGAGATGAATTCTATGGCATCTAGTGGAGTTTGGGTTCTTGTCGAGTTGTCAGATGGTGCAAAAGTAATTGGTTGTAAATGGGTCTTTAAAACGAAACGAGACTCATCTGGTGATATCGAAAGATATAAGGCAAGACTTGTAGTCAAAAGATTTACTCAAAATGAGGGAATTGATTACACGGAGATTTTCTCTCCAGTATCAAAAAAAGATTCTCTTCGTATCATTTTGACATTAATAGCTTAATTTGATTTTGAATTGCATCAAATGGATGTGAAAACTTCTTTCTTTAATGGAGATTTAGAGCAGGATGTTTATATGAAACAACCCGAAGGATTCATCTCTAGTGATGGTGAGCATTTGATATGTGATGGTGAGCATTTGATATGCAAACTTAAGTAATCTATATATGATTTGAAACAGACCTCACAATAGTGGTACTTAAAATTTCATGTTGTAATCTCTTCATTTCGTTTTGAAGAGAATATCTTGGGCCAAAGTATATACCAGAAGGTCATTGGGAGCTAAATTTATTTCCTTATCCTATATATAGATGATATTTTACTTGCAACCAATAATAAAGGGATGTTATGTGAAGTGAAACAATTTATCTCTAAATTTTTTGATATAAAGGATATGGGTGAGACATCTTACGTCATAGGGATTAAGATCCATAGAGATAGATCTCGACATGCGTTGGGACTATCTCATGGAGCATATATCAATAAGGTCTTGAAGAGGTTTTGAATGAAAGATTGTTCACCGAGTGTAGCACCTATTGTGAAGGGTGACCGATTCAATGTGAATCAATGCCCGAAAAAATGATCTTGAGAGAGAACAAATGAAAGACATTTCTTATGCTTCTGTTGTTGGAAGCCTTATGTATGCTCAGGTATGTACTAGACCCGACATTGCATTTGTAGTTGGAATGTCGGGAAGATATCAGAGTAACCTAGGTATTGACCACTGAAGAGATGCAAAGAAATTATAGAGGTATCTCAAGGGGACTAAAGATAACATGCTTGTATATAAACGAACTGATGATTTGGAGATTATTGGATACTCAGATTCAGATTTTGCTGGATGTATTGATTCTCAAAACTCAACTTCTAGTTATATCTTCATGTTTGTTGGATGGGCTGTATCATGATGAAGTGCAAAGCAGACATTAGTTGCAACTTCGACCATGGAGGCTGAGTTTGTTTCTTGTTTTGAGGCTACTTCTCATGGTGTATGGTTAAAGAATTTCATATATGGACTTAGAATCGTTGATTCTATTTCGAGGCCATTAAGGATATATTGTGATAATTCAGCTGCTGTTTCCTGGCTAAGAACAATAAGAGTGGAAGTCGAAGTAAACACATCGACATTAAGTATTTTGCCATACGAAAATGTGTTAAAGATAATAAAGGGGTCATTGAACACATGAGCACTAAATTGATGGTTGCAGCTCCTTTAACAAAAGGCCTGCCACCTAGTGGGTTTAATGATCATGTTACAAGAGTAGGAATTGGTTCCACATTGTAGTTTGTATATGAAATGGGTTCATATGTATTGAAACTCTTGTTTATTGTGTTTTTCTCATATTTGTGGTGCATATTTTATTTGAGAAATCACATTCAGTTGGATCCGGAATAAACATTGGGTCTATTCATTATAATGGTTATCTAAAAGATAATGATGCATCGTAATACATGGAAGACAATATTCATTATAAGAAGACTTGTCGCCATGATTTGTATATTATTTTCTTTCTAAAGTAAATGTAGTTATGGTCTCTTATTATAAAGAGGTACGTGGACCAAGCAGGAGAATGTAAAATATATTAGTCCTATTGAATCCTTTTATGACCAAGCAGGAGAATGTAAAATATATTAGTCCTATTGAATCCTTTTATTAAACACCTAATGCGTATAGAGTAAGTTCGATAAAATCTATCCAAAGGAAGTCGAGATAACTACCAATGGTTATTCAAAATTGTCATTTGCAGTTTTGTTAATCGAAATGTTGGCTTGATGGTTATATGTTTTGATGGAAAATATATATATAACACTGTACCAAATGGATCTCTGCACTCAACATTTTCAATCAAGAACATCATTAATTTCGAAATTGTGAAGAGGGCAGAAGCATCCATTCGGACAAACAATTTTCACATTTTTATCGCTTCCTAATTCATCGCATTTCAGTAGCTGGAGGTTGGTCTACTCACTTCCACTTTTATGTAAATAACGTACTTATTGTGCTTGAGAATTCATTGTGTTTAAGCCAATTCTTACAGCGATTAGATTTGTTTTGAATACGAAAAAAATATGATTTTACATATTTATCAAGATAAGTTTTAGCTTTGATTGTGGATATATAGCATAAATTCTGATAGAAGTTTTAAGTTATTTCAAAATTTTAGTTATAGAATTTTCTTTCAGCAAATATTATTTTTAAATATTTCTTCCATATCCCATACTTTTTTAGATCTTATTCATAAATAAAATAGAATAAAAGGACAGCGTGGCTATCTCTAATTTCTTTTCCGAAAATTATGATTCTTTGAAACAAACCCAAAGTCCAAAAACCACCACAGTTCATATTCAATTTAATTAGGATGCCTTTTTTCTTTGATTTGATTATATTTTGGTTTGTCACAAAATTCTCCAAGGAATGTGGATGTAAGTTTTTCTTGATAAATAATTTTGTTTCTTGAGACAATTACTTGTGACTGCATGTTTGGTGGAGGTTGGTGAAGAGCCCTAAAACACTTATTCACCAACTCATTTTATGTGACACCTTGGCCCTTTAAACCATAAACACGTGGAAATGGTTCTACTTTTTCTTGTTATTTTTGTAATCTAATTCATATTCCACTTTGCTAGAACGTTCCCATGGTGCTAACACTGATCATTATGATACAATTATAATATATAGTTGTTTATATTTGGTTCAGAGTCGATTATTTTAAGCGACTATATATATGCTTTTCAGCTTATTTGAGGAGCTGCGTGGCTAACATAAATGTTGTGCTCATTTTAACTTCCTAAGATATATATTTGTCTCGCTTTCGATTTACACATTTTGATACATTAAAACAAGCTTAATTTAATTGTAGTTATTAAATTATATGAATACATATAGAATATAAAAATGGCTGGTGTTGTGTTGGGCGTTTACACAGTATAGAGCAGAGTACAATATTCTTTAACTATTTCTTATTAAATTAGTCGACGCTACTATTTAAATATAACAGTAGAGTTCTCAATATTATATATATAAATATATAATATATACATGAAAATGAGGATTAGCTAAAATAACAACACTTCTTATAATAAAAACTAGAAATGATTTTAGCCCTTAGATTATGAAGATTTAAGGTGGATTATTAATTTATTCATCACTTTGTTGAATGAATTTGTAATCTTGTATTTGGATCACATAAATAACGAAAATTCTAATTCTGAAATTCATATATTTTTCAAGTGAATTCGTACAATGTTCCATGTTGAATTCATGATTTGTAATTAAAATAGATTTATAGCTTAACCCTCTCCTCATTGAATCATTTACTATACGTGTGTGTAGAAACATAGCCAAAAGTTTATTCAGTTTCCAACTTGATTTATGAAATTGTCCTTCTCATATTACCTTCTCAAAGAAATCTTTCCAAGTAGTAAACAAATTGATCGTATATATGATGAAGCAACTTTTTTTAAATATATAAAAATATAAAACACTCATTATATTAACCACTTTTCATAAAAAAATAATAATAAGAATGATATATGCTTTTATAAAAGGTGTATTCTTACAGATTCTGATATATGTGCAATATCCTTTACTTATTTAGTTTATAAGAAAAGTTTAGTAACACAATATTCCTAATTTTTATTTTAGAATAAAGTTTTGTTTTAGTCAACCTCTCTATATATATATTTCAAATATATAATTTTTACGGCGCATCATACAAACGTTTTAATTACAAAAAAAACAATAAAATAAATAAATAAATTAGCGATGCTTTTACGCCACGTGAGATGTGATAGTAGGAAAACACTTGAAACGCAGCAAGAATACTTAGATCATCAAATATGGGTGGTACGTGCGACTTAATATTAATTAATTAGAATTTGCAAGCATCAATTATCCCTTGGAAAACATGACCAAATGTTTTCATAGAATAATTCCATAAAAAACGATGAGATAGGATTGAAAACGCCACAAACTAATATGATTCAACATTCCACTTATGCCATGAAAAGCTTTAGGGATGGGTGATGCGCCACCAACTGCAGTGTGCTCAGATATTGTAAATCTTGGTGTAGGGTCGCTATCAGCATGCTCTACTTCTCACGACAATACAAAACTATGACCTTCACTTCTTGCAAATGGATCACCCTTGTCTTCACACTAAATCAAATCAACACTAATTACTTGTTGATTTATTATTAAATGAATTGATATCCCTCCTTTAATAAATGTATGTAAACGGAGCGACAATTTAATATATATCATCCTATTTTATTACTCAAGTGATAGGATATGGGCCATAGCTAATAAGCCCAACGTAAGTGGGTATTGGAATAAAGCTCGGCCCACCAGAAGCTCGGCCCCCAAGGAGTCTAGAAGCTCGGCCCCCAAGGAGTCTAGAAGCTCGACCCCCAAGAATCCTGTCAGCTTGGCTCGGCCCCCGAGTAAAGCCAATCTCCAAACCCATGTAAAACTCTATAAATAGGAGCTAGGGGCAGAACATTAAATTCATTCACTCTTAAGAGAATTGTAACGCACGAAAGTTACTAATAAACACTTACGCGTTGAGCCGTGGACGTAGATCTAATTAACGATCGAACCATGTAAAATCCCCGTGTTATTACCTTTAAATTCAGTTCGTAACTACTGCTAATTAGTCCCCAAAAATAAGATCGATCATCAAGCGTGTTAATAACATAAAAAAATACAGACTGAAACTGATTTTTCGAGAAAATAAAAGTTTATTTGAAAACAAGCAGGTAATAATATGAATGAATGTCTCATAAAACAAGGAAATATTGAAAGTATTTATAGACCTAAAATAAATTCTACTTTCAATTGATTCAAAACTCGAGAAAGAAAATAAAATGAAATATTAACTAAAATATTAAAACTGCCAAAAAGACCATGATAGAATTTGGCTTCATACATCATGGCATAAGCGGTGATTCTTGCTTGTTTGGCCGTTTCGCTTCCTCAAATATCTCATAGTAGCGATTCTAAACCCGAGATGAAAAGTTACTTGTAATCTAAATCTTCTGACTATCTATCTTCACTTGATCCTTAGCCATCAAATTCACATATAAACCACTTATTCCACATCAGTTAGATTATGAACTATTATATATATATGTACATATATAATAATCTTATATGATAACACTTTTGTTATATTATAGTAGTGCTTGTTTTTGTTATCATTACAAACCATATAAAGATGAATAGTCAAAATAAATTCGTAATTGACATACTTAGCTAGGGAAAGTTTTCATTTGATCTCACCTATATATACTTTATATTAACATTAAGGCTGAGTTTGGTTCCCAAGATAAGCCAAGATAGGCTTATTTATCTGGGCCAAACAGTGCTAATTTTGTTGTTTGGTTCACAAGATAGGGCCCGAGATTATAATCTCGGCCCGTCTTGGTTTGCGTGAAATTCACTGTTACACACTGTTATGGCCATTTATCCTATCCCTACCTCACCCCTGCGATTGAGAATTTGAGAGCAAGATTAACTTTCGATTTCCATTTTAGCCCTCTTCATTTCGGACACCAGCTCTCACCTGTCGGCTCTGCTCTCTACTCTCTCTATACACCTCTCTCTGCCATCTCCCTCTCTACCGTCGGCTACCCCTTCGGCTATCCCGTCGGCTCTGAGAGGGCGGAAGGCGGCAGTGCATGTGTCTGCGGCGGTAGTGGTGGTGTGCGGCTGCCGCCTCTGGCCGGCGGTGAAGGTGGTGGTGTGCGGCCGCCGCCTCTTGCTGGCGGTGGTGCCCTCCTCAGCCGTCTTCTCACGGCCCGCCGACAGCCCAGATCTGGCGGTACACACTCCACGGCCACCGATCTTCGTTCCCCCTTCTTGTTCTATTGAAGCGATGATGATTTCTTTCCAAATCTGAGCCTTCGTTCCCCCTTCTTGGCAGTGATGATGTTGGTTGGTTTGTTCTTGCCGGTAGGTTCGATTTTGGGTGTTGAGGCTATGATGTGATAATGTTTTAACCTGAGCCTCATTTTGATTTTGATTTTGGGGTTTTTGTTCGATTTTGGGTGTTTCGTTTTTTTGATTTCGATATCGTCAGATTTCGTTTGATTTTCGATTGTTGATTCTGATTTCGATTGTTTCGATTCTGTTCAATTTGGGGTTTTTGATTTCGTTCGATTTCGATTTTTTGGTTTTGATTTTTGATTTCGATTTCGATTTTCTGGTTTTGATTTCTGGTTCGATTTCGATTTTCTGGTTTTGATTTCGTTCGAATGACGTCGCCGGACATTCTTGCATGGTTACCAGCCGCCGTTTTCCTACGTTAATTACTCAATAATGAACTAATTAATCAAAGACTTGCATTAATAATTTGGCCACAATTCTTTGTCT
>JAYDZE010192881.1:0-21214 GCA_034509125.1 Monilaria moniliformis | reverse complement strand
ATTTTTGCATTTTATATTTTATATTTTTATATATTAATAATTATTTTTATTTAAATATTTTTCGACCGCCATATCCGCCATGCCGACCGCCATAACCGCTGTGGCGGTTTTTGGGTCAACCGCCATATGCCGCTATACGCCATTAACAACATTGGTGCATGTTCTAAGAGAATGATTATCTTATGGTGGATTGTGTATTACTGCAATATTCCGAATTTATCACACGACAGGATAACATGACCCAAGCATTAAACTGCTGTAAGATGGCTTGCGATGTTGATATCAAGTACCCCCAAAACAAAAAAAAAAAAACAAAAAAAAAGAGCAAAGACTGAACCGTTTATATTGGGCTGGGCCCAACAGCAGAGATACTTAGATCGTATTAAGCCCAATAATTTATACTATAAATTATGGTAGAAGCAATTTTTACTGGCAGGGAGAAGTGGTGGATATGGAGATAATCCATGCCAGTAGCACCTGCAGCTGCAGCTCTCCGTCACTGATTCACCTGCCTCTCCGCCGCCACATTTCCACCGGAATTTTCCTCAACTCTCGATCTACCCCAGATTCGTCAATTTTGTTTCTAAAACCTAAATGTTCACAGCGCGCTGTTGCTGCTGTTACTACCCGCGCTGTCCTTGAGGATAGCATTTCAGGTGAAGACTTTGAGACGAGCTTGCAGTGTCGACGAGCGGTTACGCCCTTTCACGTCGTTTTATTTCTGGTTTTGGAGCGATTTAAAGTTTTAATTTGAGGAAATTGAATCGCTGGATAAGTAGGTGAAGCGGAAATCAATCAATATAGTGGAATCTACGCTGTTAGCTTTAAATTTGAATTGGTGATTTGTTATGCCTTATGAATGTTGGTTATGGTGAATTTTGGGGTTAAGTGACTCCAGTTGAGTCAAAATTAATTTTGACTTGGTAGCTCTGTTTGTTTCTATCTGGACTGAGCGTCGGGCTTCAAACAAAAATGGCGGTAATGATTAGGATTAGATAAAAGATCGAAAGCTTCTAAGATAAGCTATGATCTTAAGTGAATTTCAATTAGCTTTTTTGATTGCTGCGTTGTTCGACTTGAATATGTAGCTAGTGTACCTCAGTGATTTGTTGAATTTAGATCTGATTAAAACCTACGACTAAGTTTATGCTAATTGTTTGCTTTTCTTTCTTGTTAGATTCTGTGGCTACAAAGGTTGCTGAACTTGATCTGTCTTTAGCAATCAAAGTAAGTCTTAGTTTTCTGGCTCAATTTGAATTTTTGAACTGCTCCATTTGGTTTGATGCCAATTTAAGGAACTGATTAAACTGTTCAGTTCATTTCAGAACAAGGCATTGGAGATATCATCTGATTTAAAGGGAACTTCCATATTTCTTATTGGTGAGAATTTTTATAACGAATTTGTGCATATATACTTATTTCGGATTTTGTGTATTAGGTTGTAATTTCGGCTGTTGCAGGGATAAATAGCTCATATAAATCGGGTTTGGGGCAGATTCTTGCTGATGCATTACGTTACTATTATTTTGACAGGTAACTTTGAGCGATATTTCTGAATTGATTGTTAGGACTGTGCTATTATAGTTTAGCTTCAATAAGCCTGATCTCATTCTGCGTGCTATTATAGTTTAGCTTCAATAAGCCTGATCTCATTCTGCAGCGATTGTCTGGTGGAGGAAGCTGCTGGAGGAAAACTTAATGCCATATCAATCATAGAGAGTGATGAAGATGGATACCTTGCATCAGAGGTGACTTTGGCATGTTTTTTTCTTAAGCAAAACTGTGTCATGTTTATGCAGTATAACTTATGTTTTGATGAATATGATCCTATAATTTATTGTAGACGGAAGTACTGAAACAATTGTCATCAATGGGCCGATTGGTTGTTTGTGCTGGAAATGGAGCTGTTAAAAATGCAACAAATCTGTAAGTTGTTACATCTGAGGTGTCCAGTGTCAAATGTATGCATTGCATGATGTCTGTGGTGACCAAACGGGTACTGTCATATAGGGCGCTACTAAGGCACGGTGTTTCTATTTGGATAGACGTGCCATTGGACTTGGTGGCGAAAGAGTTGGAAGAGAAGAAGATTCAACTTTCAGCTTCTGATACGCCAATATGCAAATCATCTCCAGAGGTTCATTCTTTTGTGCCTTGAGTTGCTATTCGTTACGTGCTATGTCTCAATTTAAGCTGTCAGCGATCACCACCACCAGTTGTGCTTCACTTCTTAATTTCAAACAGATTCTGGATCAACTGGCTGCATTGTACAATAGTGGGCTAAATGGATATTCTACGGCTGATGCCACCATTTCTCTTCAGAGTGAGAGAGGCTATGTCATGTTTCTCTCCTATATCCTCGCATTGCGTCTTGCCTGTTTATTCTGATCCTCTCTCTCTCTCTCTTGCAGATGTGGCTTCTCAATTAGGTTATGGCTATGACGAGCTTGATGCCGTGACTGCTGAGGATATGTGCATGGAGGTGAGCACCCGTTGAGACCTGAAAAGAATGCTTATTTGAAACTTGTTAATGGCAATCAAAATTTCACCAACAAATATATCTCTTGAACAGGTTATCAAGGAAATAGAAAGACTCATGAGAGTAAAGAAGATGATGGAAGAGGCTGCCAGACCATTTTAGCCATCAAGATTATGATCTTAGAAGTGATACACTTTCACTCTATTTCTCGGAAGCCTTCCATCTACCTCTCTCCCTCTCTCTATGTATATATGTATGTGTTGTGTGTGTTGGTGGGCCATCATAAGCCCAAGATTGAAGCCCATTCAAGTAGCAATGTGGTCGAATCAACATGGATGGAATTGTGGCCCATATTCACATGTTTTGTCCCCATTTTGCTTGAAAATTTGAAAATCTATGCTTACAGATTGGGATGATAATTTTTGGGAATTTATTTCCACGCGAATCTTGTTAGTTACCCTATAAGGTCGGATTGAACTATTGTTTGGAGTGGGTGAAATCCAGAATTCGAGATTTGGGAGTGGCAAGTAGCACTTCACAAGAAGATAAGGTCCCGAGACAAACAATAGTAAATGAGTAATGGCTAATAAGCGAATGCCACGTTGCTGCATGACCTGGTAATATTATTTCAACGTGTCTGCATGAAGTCGCATGCATGACTCCCAATTTTTCAGATTTTTATTTATGTATATTTTGATTCTCTGGATACCAATGTTTTTATATTTATAACAAATTTTCCTTGCAATTTGATTGAATATGTAAGCAGAAATACCTAGTTGTGAGGATTAATTAAGCTGTTAAATCAGAAGTCGTTCATTTCACGTAAAACTTATTTGCCTTGATTTATTTGATGTAGTGAAAGGGGGTAAAAAGGAAAAAAATAATAATTGGAAATTCAAAATATTGATAGGCGAAAACATGATCTACCTCATATACGATAATCATGATCAAAACTAATGCAAGTTCCTCTCTTTTGAATGAGATAGATTTATATCTGAAAGAGGTTGACAATACATTCTTTTAAAATTGATTATTTGTTCCTTTTTTAAAGGTGTTCTAGAAATATTTGCGATCGAGTAAATAGTTGTACGAACGAATTGATGGCATCGACTTGGAAATAGATAGATTTGTACAATTTATACATTTTATCACCATTTTGTGAAAAAACGTTAGGTATGAATAAGTTAGATACACGTGACTCGATTTTATACGATTTTTATCATTTACGAAATATGTGCAGATTTCACTAGTTTACGAAGAAGTGCATATTGAACACTTTTGAAACAAAAAAAGAAGAAGAAGAAAGTGAAAAATGCTACTCTGCTCACAGCAGTCGCCAGTAGATAATGCTTGAGCTGAGCATAAACCCAACCTCCATTTCTATTTTCCGCCTTTTCTTTTTCTCTTCGTATTTCGTACCGTATTTTCAATTTTCTTTATAGTATTATTCCAGCTGATGAACAATGTTTGATCGGCGATCAGAAGCTTTGATCGGCGGCTACAGACCTCCATCTCGGTGAGTCGCCGCCGTTGAATCTCCGCTTTTTTTCTAGAATGACTGATAAAGTTTGAAATGTTTTGTTAGCTGCTCATCTTTTTCATATGTTTATTATTTTGATTTATTTATTTATTCGACCTGCGTGGAATGTGTGCCGTAGAAGTAACTGTTGTTGTTCGTTGAGTTATCATTGCTTGTTGAGTGATCATTACCGGAACGTGGATTTTGAAAAACTTAATTTCGGCATTGGATTTTGTATTGATCCTGTTTCATATATCGGAGCTCGTATATATACTCTACTTCTCTAAAATTGTTGTATAGTTATTTCATTTATGTTTTTGTTTTTTTTCATTCAGATGTGTTGTACTAGAAACAGAAGGAGCTTTTATGTCCTTTATTATTTTTTCCGTCTGATATTTCTTATTGTTATTTCATTTGTCTGTTGTATCTTAGAGTTGATCGCTGAGTCGCTCCCACTTTAGATGTATTTTACTTCTTATTGATTTTTTCATTTGTGCCATTTTAGCCTCTTGGTGCAGAATCAGTAGTATAATATGCCTTGTTTGCTTTATTTTATAGTGAAAATTCCATTTCTTTGTTGTTCATAAGAGGTTTATGTGGTTTTCATAGAATTAGCTTTGCTTGTTTTAGGTTCTAGCTATGATTTGATTGCAAGCTCGGAGATGCGTTTCAAACAATCAAAATCTTCTTCCGGGATTTTGCCTTTGGGCTGGGCTGGCAATTCAATGAGGATTGAATTTATTTTGGAAGTTTGATGCAATCTAGTTGGAGTTTTTGTTACATTCTTTGTTGGATTGGTTATAATGCAGGTAAGCTAGAAGAAGTTTCTCAGTTTATCAGGACAGGGATTAATCTGTTGAGGGGAGATGGGGTTACCTCAAGTCTCATCTTGTGAGACATCTCAAAGTGAACCTAGTCCTTTAGGCGCACTTGTTTATACCATACCGCAACTTGGTGGTGTCAATGTGAGTGGGGTGTGTGTTGGAGCTGCAAACCAAACATTGCAGGATTCTACATACTATTCTTTGCCAGATTTTCGGTGGAACACCTCGAAGTCTCCAGATGGATTTGAGAAAATGTTTTTGGATGCAGCACCTGATAGTGTTCTCGAAAAGGTACCATTTGAGGACTCATCAACTCCTGAAACCAGGAGGAATGTTCAGCATCCAATTTCAAGGACTGTTGGTTTCAACTGTAATGAGAAGGATGTGTCATTTGATGGATTAGATGGTGCATGTGGCTATTGTCAATCTGCTTCTGCCAAATTCAGCCTGAAAGAAACCGAGTCCAGTGGACTTGTCAAGAAGCGGATGCTTTCTCCACTGAATAAAATGCTTCTCTATCAACAATTTGATGGTGATTCTTTGAATATTGGCAGCAAGAATGTTCAGAATAGTTGCCATTCTAGTAGAGATATATGTGGCATTTCTTTAGCACAAGATAGTAAAAAAGTCAATGTTGGCAGCAAAAATCACTCAACTATGCCAATCTGGTCCATAACTAATTGTTCAGAACTACATGATAGGCTACATAAATACAGCAAAACCACCTCAATCTTTTTCACAGATGGCCCTGTGTTGGAGGACAAGGAACTAGATCCATTTCCATATGTACCTTCATCCAGAACTGATTCGTTATCCAAATTAGGTGAGGTAGGGTCAGGGCCTAAGTCAGTACCTATTAAACCAGGGTCTTACCCTCTCTCTTCGTCACCGCTTAGGCCAAGATTACCCACACAATTAGAATCTGCAGTCAGGGTAAAGAGCACTAAGAAATTGGAGATATTGGAAAAGGTTGCATATTCTCTTGATGAGAGCATGTCGGGGGTGATATTTTACTCTGAAGAAGAGGAGTTCAGGAGCAATAGAATATCATGTGAAGATAATGACATTATTCATAGAGAAGCCCAGTCTTCTTCCTCAGGAACTAGAACTGGAAAATACTGGCCTTTCTGTCAAGATCTTGGAAGTGGAAATTATAAAAGATTGGGGAAAAGTTTGCGGGAAGTTCCTGTTTAAAGGTCTTTGGTTGGGTCCTTTGAGGAGTCTCTGCTATCTGGTCGGCTTGCATCGGGAAGATTTAGTCAGGTTATTTATTTTGCTTAATTGTCTAGTTTGGCTTTCTATGTGCTTATTTGATCACCCAATAATAGTTTTGTAAATTGACAGAGCTGAGGTTCGGCAAAAGGTTTGAGTCTAAAGTGTGTCATGTCTTTTCTTTAAATTGTACAGAACATAGATGGTTTCCTTGCTGTACTTGGGATAACGGGCAGAAATTTCTCCCCAAAGTCGCAGAAACTTCCATTTGCAGTGACCAGTGTGGATGGAGAAAGCTATTTATTATACTACGCATCTATAGGTCTTGCTGGTAGTTCACGTTCAAACAAGTGCAGGGGTGAAAAAGGGATTCGTGATAGTTGTGATCCACATAAAGGAAAGAGTCGTCTGCGTATTCCTGTGAAAGGGCGCATTCAGCTGGTATCTTCTACTTCTTTTCATCCAACTGATACATGGGACATGCTCTATATCGTTCATATTGACTGTTCTCCCTTGTGGGTATGTTTGGAAACGATAGCAGCATACCCTTTTGCACCATACATTTGGTTTTGCATCATATTGTTTAGCTACATTTGTGTTGAGGACTCCAGCTAATCTATCTGGATCTATATGTTCCCACCATTTATGATTTTTGAGCTTCTTGCTGAACCATAGTTGTGAAGGAACTCCTGGATTAAGATTTCCTTGTTTTCTGTGAACACTATACTGGCATATTGTTTCAATTTATAGGCTATTGGTATAGTACAAAATATGTTCAGAAGTTAATTGTCAACTGGAATGCTGTCAAAATCTTACCATGTCCATCTAAAAGCTTTCATTTCTTTCTTAGCTTATAGAAAATTTCATAGCACGCATTCTGTCCCCTGTTGTAGGTTCTCTCTCGTGCCAATTTATGTTTCTACAATGATCTGAGATGACTGTGGACAATATTTCATCATGGTTGTAGAAATTTATATTAAAATATAGAATGGTTGACAGGTCCTGAGCAATCCCGAGAAGACACCAGTACACACCTACTTATGTAATTACGACTTAACTGATATGCCAGCTGGTACTAAGGTTAGTTCTAGTACATTAGTGTCTGTTCATGTTGCATGGGATGTATAGTACCTTATTTTCTTTCATCTTGGTTGCCAATTTATGAGAGGGAAGAGAACATAGGTCATCGGTGGATGTGGCAGGTTATGCTATATCTACCTTATGGTATATAGTTTCCTGTGCTTTGAAGAAGTGCTCTCTTTAATTTATGCACCTGAGTCCATAAATTAAACTACGTTCTCTTCTTTCAAACAGACATTCTTGCGTCAAAGGGTGTTTCTTGCTTCCTCAGTCTCAGATCCCCTTCATGGAAGGGAAGAACGAAAAATGTTGAGCAAGAAAAATGAAAAGAAACTGTCAGACGAAAATTGCAATGGCATGGATGACAGAAGTCAGGTTTTAGGATGTCATTCATTCCCGAATGATGAGGTCGATGCTTCCTGCAAAACTGAGGTAAAGTATGAACATGGCTGTTCAAGGGTGCATGCAAATGCAAAAGCAACCGCTGTTGGTGCTCTTCGTTATGCTCTTCACCTGCGATTTCTTTGTACTCTCTCCAAAAGAAGTTTAATATCAGTAAGGCAATCAGATCCTTCTTTGGCTTCAGAAAGATATAAAACACGCACGCAGGAGCATAGAAGATTTTATCTGTACGATGACTTGAAGGTCTTGTTTCCTCAGCGCCATTCAGATGCTGATGAGGGAAAGGTGTGTAGTTTTATAAACTTATAGTAGACTATAGAACGTGTCTCGGTTTCTGTTTGTTGTGTCTTCTGCGTTTCGATATATTTCAAGCCAAGTAACTAGTAGCCAGAGTTATTGAGTTAGGTTTATATGGTCTACTGCAGTTGATCGTTGAATACCACTTTCCTGAAGATCCCAAGTACTTCGATATCAGCAGCTGAAGTATCTGTTTCCAGCTACGACTATGTTTGTAGGTATTTGTAATCTAAGCCATTGCTCTCTATGGCGCTAACATGTAAAGAATGCAAGGGGAAAAAGGTACACAAAATTTAAAATTAATCACAAGTATGTGGTATCTTTTCTGCTCCGCGTGTAGTGTTGCTGTTTAGGAAATTGGGTTTCATAAATTCTTGCAACATGTGTGGTTGTGTTGCTGTGGGGGTTGTGAACCTAGCAGAGTTTGGATTGCCATGTAACCCTTGCTGTGTGCTGCAACCACTGAAATGCTACACTTTGGTCTAAAACCATGTCGTTTTGGACCGAGATGTTGCAATTTCGGACGTGCGGCACACAGCAGGGCAACTGGGCAATCCAAACTCCAAGATACTCTTCTACTTTGGACCTAGTAAGACTTGGCATATAATATGCGTGTTATGTTGAAACAAACATCTCTCCTTCGATGTGAAGTTAAAAAAAAAAAAAAAGAAAAGGAAAAGTTCAGATGGTAATATTGTGCATTTGCATTTGAAACAGAGTATAATTCACTTCAAATTGTCCCGAATTTAACGGAGTTAGAGGTCCATTGGGAGAAGTATTTATCGTGTGTTTACATATACGTTCAATGGATAATATCATAATACACTTATATATATATATATATATATATATATATTAAATTAGAATCCAATCTTATTGTAGAATAGAGACTGAATAATAATCGTCAAATTAATATTTCTAATGGTTAATATTTTGACATGTGGATTTTTCTTATTTATTAAAATATCGGCAGAAAGGTAGTTTCGACGATAGTAATATTTTCGGTGATGATATGATCCCTATTTTATAGAGATGTGATTTATAATTACTACAACGGTTATGGTAGCAATCGATAATTAAGGTATATATCTTTTGTAATAGATTTCTTATCTTTGGAAGCACCATGATGACGTGCATTACGTTATATAATGATATAATTATTATAATATGATGAAGGTAAAAATAAGACTGATGATTTAGATTTGCATTCGCATGTACAACAATCATTTCACACATTATATATCATTACATAGCTTACGACGAATCGTCATAATAAACCAATAATATCATTATACGTTATAACTATAGTCTTCATACACAATTAATTAATTTTGGAAGAGTTATTGTTGATATATTTAGTGGAGTAATGATTTCATTTTTTCATGGTAAATGGATTATTTAATATGGAATTTGCAGTTGTATTAGCCATAATTTATGGAAGGAAATTTATTCATCAAATCTTTACAGTTATAGTCATATTATAGCGAAATTGTGGCGTCATTTTATGATAATGAGGATCAACGAAAATTATGACGACATGAATTTTGTTATACAATAATATAATTATTGTCATATGCTAGCAACATATATGTTGATGACATTTGAAATATTTGAGAAGATTATCCAAAATATTTATAGTGATGACATAGTGGAGATATTTACTCTGTTTAATTTCCTCATAACACGACAACTGCTGAATTTAATTCATGATGTATAATGATATTTGACTAATTTGTTCTTATAATGATGTTCATATGTAACTACAATGAGACACGTGATAAGTAAATTACAACATTTGATTTCGAAATCTAATGACTTATATATGGTCTTATTTGTGATATAAGGAGGTGTTTTTACTTAAATGCACCTATGTATATATATATTTGTGTGTGTGTGTGAAATTTGTGTGTGTGTGTGAAGTAACACCTTATTTTAGCCAAATCTAAATCTAAATTATGAATTTCTCAAAATTTGTGTAAATCTTATAAATACAGTCAGATTTGTATTTTATTATTAAAGGCAAAGAAGTCAATTTAATTAATATTTTCATATTATTATTTGATGAGATATTTTTTCTTTTGCTATATGAGATGAGCTAGTCTCACCCATTAACTCTATAAATAATTGAAATTCTCAATTTACTTGACTGAGTTCTCATAATTAGTTATAGAAACAGTTTGCGTTTTAAAAATTGCGTCTCTAAATTCTTATTTCGAAAATATAGGTTAGTATATTTCATGTTGAGGTTATGTCCTACTCATCTATTGCATACAAACATAAAGGATCCCCTATATTTCAAAGGAAAATAAATCCAAGGTATGTATATATAGGACTTAATTGTCTTATGCTGATCGAAATAGAGGAATCTAATTTAAAAGTATCAACTTGCATGAACTAACACAGAGATCTAATTCAAGAAATAATAAACACATACCTTTCTTTTCTTCCTTTTTCTCTTTTTTTTCTTTTCTTTTCTTTTCTTTTCTTTTCTTCTTCTCTCTCTGCGGGTATGATATGAGGCAGAAGTTTCGGTGTGACATATAAGCACATTCTTTGTCCTCGTGTGTGCCTTAATAATTGGACCTTCACTCCTTGACACCGCAGTTGGAACATATTTCAATTTAAGTAAGTCTTTTGATAATTGGTTTATGCTTGCAGAGCTGCAGCTTACTCACCCATCTTGTAGCGCCTCCTCCTCCTCTCTCACTCTGTTTTGTGTGTGTGTGTGTGTGAGAGTGAGAGAGAGAGAGGGGTCTGGCGTAGTCTGACATAACAACCACTGCGGCCAAACGAGGAGCCGACATGGCAACATTACCATTTGCTGTCATATATATTTTCACTGCACTGTACACCTGTCCAGCGCTTTTACCATCTTGTCCCTCGTAGAAAATGTTGTTTTCCATTAAAAAATATCGAGGAACACAAGTGAGTGTTGCGTAGCCAGCCCTGTGGAAACGTGTTGGGCTTTGTTAAATGACCATAGTAGCACTAGTACTACGTGACCCTACCTCGGCCATATACAGGTTAGGTCATTTGTAGTGTTAGTTTTGGTTGAGATGCAAGAAATGATGAGAAATTTATTTCCATCGGATTGGACAATCACCTCTTTCCTTTGTGTATCAAAATTCTCATCGTACACGTCTCCTCACATCACAAACAATATACATATGTACAGATGTATAGTTTGGATGTGAAGCCCATACTGTCAATGTCTTGTCAATTTCAGTAAGCTTAGTGTGTAATTTCAGTATATGTATATAGATCCCTTCAATTTCGATTAAAGCTTGCAATATTGTACCACTCATGCACGTACCGTTCAAAATTAACTAGAGAGGTTTTGTTACATATTATTTTGTTCACAAGTAATAAATGTTGGTCGTCTCTTGATTTAATTAGGCGAGATCTTCTATTTCTGTGGTAATTTTATCTTTTTCTACTCTTAACTATGGTATCAAGGTTGCACATAGTAAAAATTTCAAAATGTGAGACAATAATTAATTATATATGGTTGAAGACAAATGAGTTCAAAGTGAATCACTCACACAAAAGTACAAGGTCTCATTTCTAAGTTTGGAGAAACAAAAAAATGCAACCAAAAACTTAATTACTCACCTTATTGTTTCCTAACTGCACCCCTAATGGAAAATATTTCTACTCTTAATTAATATTGTCGATTAAATAAATACTGATGGATCACGTTTGACGATACAAATTTACCTCCTTGCCCCTAAGTAATTACAGAAACTAAGATGGTGTGGAAAGAGACATAACAAAAGTAACCAACTAAAACTCAAATGCATATACTTCTACGCCATTCTGCGAAAAACACACTATACATAGCTACATTTCTCTCTCTTACTCTCTAACCTCTAACCTTCTCGGCCCTAATAATGACGGATACTAGCATATACAATTTCTTCGAGCTTAATACTCATCCTTCAAACAAAATAAATCCTCCGCCAAATTCGCGATTGTTCTCCTGCCTCTACTGCAACCGCAAATTCTGCACTTCTCAGGCCTTAGGCGGCCATCAGAACGCGCACAAGCGCGAGAGAGCCGCCACTAGGAGAAATCTCGCCACCGGAGATGCGATCTCCCGCCTCCACAGCCACCCGCCCGCCGCTTCGTTCGAACTCAACTCGCCGCCGCCGCCGTACGGTCACTGGCTGCAGCAGTCGCAGGACGACAGCTCGAGTTCCACGCCTTTGGCGGTTTTCGGCGGCGGTAGATCGGTTTCCGAGCGGCTCTCCGTAGGCGATTCCGCCGAAAACGTAAACCTCGATCTCACGCTTCGTTTGTGATGATTCTGTTGTTCATTTTTTTCTTAACTGGATCGCGTTAGGTTGCGACGACTGATTAAGTAGGGCTTAATCTAAAGGTTATGTGAGAGAAAACTGGAAATTAACTGATTTTTAGGGGTGATTGATGGAAATATTGCCATCGTATAAGTTTGTTTAATTTTAGAGTTGAGATTCCTATATATATATATCATGATATATCATGATATATGTGCATGGTGCTAACACATTCGTAGGAGTAGTATTAATTAACTATGAAATAAGTTAATGGCTGTCGTGGTTATATATGATTTCATTTCATATTTGAGTCCTTCATCATTTTAGCGTTGCTACGATCTGTATACAAAAGGAGGACGTGGTGGTGGAGGTGGCGCCGCCATCTAGCTGACGGCGGCCGTCGGTTTTCAACAAAATCGTGGCGATCGCTGGTACAGTGATGAGCTCATCGCCTTTGCATGCACCCTTTTACTGCAGCTATCGTTTTGAAATTTTAGACTAGTAATATATTCAATATCGATCCATTAGATAAAAATTAAAATTACGGTAATTCGTCAATTTTATATACTTGTTTTCAGTATTTTCATTTGTAACAAAAAATCCAATATATATATATATATGTGTGTGTGTGTGTGTGTAGGTGTGAGTGGAGACAAAGTATAGAGGCAGTCAGTCAGTTGTTAGTTGGCGCGTACAATAAATCCGCTACTTTTGTTATGTTGATTTTTTTTGGGTGGTACAACCTAATATAATAGCATTCAAATATTTTATTGTATTGTGAAAAAGTTGTAGGGATATGTTATGTAAGAATTATGCACCTAGAATGATTAAGCAATACTTAAGTAATTGGTAGAATAAGCGAGTAATCTTGATGACATATACAAGAATTCGGTTTATGTTTAAGAGTAGAGCAATTAAAATTGGTCCAACATGAGTTGCTCTCAAGCTGAGTATTGCCCTCAAGTTCCAGATCCTCTGTTCTAGAAATTGGCTTTCATTTTGAGATTGCTACCAGCCTACCACGTATATTTCAATATCTTCTTATCGTAAAAGTGGCTAGAGAATCGATGCTATATTTGTCCAGCTTCCTATATAGTTGTATAATTTTGATTAGGTTTCTAAATTATTGTAATCCGTAAGGTCTATCTAGTTTCGGAGTTTACGTTTATTTTTGTATGGTTAGATCACTCAAAAAGGCAAAATAGGAGGGTAAACATGCTAAGAAAGGAAAGCTGCGCACTACTATCATATTTCTGGGTCAGAGGAACCATTTCTTTTTAAAAAAAAATTACAAACGTAATTCAAACCAAGAGATTAAGAAATGCAATATGGCATATAAAATATTATCATGTATAATGCATTATTAGCTTTCTAAGAGAACACACAAGGCAAAAAAGCACCAACTAAATAAACACTTTCCACAAGCCATATAAGAAAATTTAAGGGACTATAATTAAAATCTTTCATATTCTCGAACATATATTCCAAATAACTCTCGATAAATAGTATCTAGCAATGTAGAAGGCATAATACAATCGTATTAATTTATTTTGATAACCGTGTAAAATAGAGGATCTCGTCTGACCTGCAATAATGACCTTGATATTATTGCTGTGTTTTGTGGCTGAAATGGAAAGTGGGTACCTCGGATTCGAACCCGTGGGTTGCCTGGTAACTCAAACGAGCAAGTACGTTCCTATAAGGATCACTCTCTCTCTTCTCCTTCAAATAAGCAAGACAGTTCTCAACCTCACTTTTCACTTCCAAATACAATTCTTGAGCTTTCTCTCTGCTTTTCAGTTCCTGCTGTCTTCCTGAACAAACACATGACCGAAACAAACATTCAACGATACTGTTTATTTATTTATTTTTAATTTTTTTTGAGAAAACATTCAACGATACATAGAAACACAAAAGCTGAGCATGCAAGAAACAGACCTTTAGTTTCTATAGGCTTCCTGAATAAGAAATAAAAACGGCCTGGTATTTTGGGCACAATGATTGGAAGGTGAACGTCTTGGTTTGATACCTCTCCTATCGCATCGCTCCTGTGATGAGATGCATGTCAATATAAAAGGAAACAGACATTTGTGTCTTGTTTTCCATTACATAATCTGCTTGACATTTTTAAGGATGAGGGATTTAATAGATAAACATGTAAAGGTACCTTAGCTTTGACACCTCCCTTGTTAGCTCTTCTATAGAATTTCTGAAATATGGTATGCGCCTCAGATCATCGTAATCCATGAGCAACTGACAAAAGAAAGATACACTTGTGTGTTAGAATGTTCGCATTTTGACGTTGAAGAACAAGGCTAATTGAAGAGATAGACAGTATTCAAGCCTACATGACCAACATCATCTTCTCCAACAACGCCAAAAGGCACGATTTTTGCTCCAAATTTAGCTGCCATCCGAACAAACTCTGACTGTTCTGGCCAGAATAGTTTGTACTCCTCGCCCTGAAATGTAACGACAGCTGAGAATATTGTTCGTGATTCATCAGGGGATGCCAAATTTGTATCACCTTTCGATGAAGAGCCTCACGCACTCCTCCAGGGTAGAGTAGCACGTGTGATTTTGAAGAGAAAAGCCTAAAGAAATTTGGTGCTGATACAGGAACTGCTCCCATGATCCTGAATGTGTCAAAGGCTGATGTATCTGGCATTCTCCCTTCTTTCAACTTGGAAAACATCATCGGATGTGCAACCCCTCGCAAGAGAATGTTTCTTTCAATCCAGAAACGGGACACGAGAGGCACAATCTCAAAGCCAAGCATCATATGGTAACCAACATACAGTACTGGCCCTTCAGAAGGAATTCCAGCAAGACCTCTAACGATGTCTCCATTTTCCATAGTCGACAGGACCACAGGATTAGTAGCAGCGTCAATCCAACTGATTCACAAGATAAATATATTCATAAAAAGATAAACTCACACCAGAAAGGGAAAGTAGTCCTGAACTAAAGAAAAGAAAATGTAAATGGTAGATAGGTAGTTTCAATTTCACCTTTGTGGTTCATAGACTCTCCTGAATTCAGAGGGGGATGGTGGCAAGTAATCTGAGACATAATCGTGGCGTTGTCCACGCCTGTAGAAGCTGGTACCTGTTAAGATCGAGATCAAGCTGATGCCATCTTCCTGAGTGAAAATAGGTGTCCTGAGATTAACATGTGCAAGATGTACCATGGAGACTGGCAAACTCAAGGGTGTAATGTAATAGATAATTTTATGTTAACACGATCTTGCAAAGACAAAACCCAGGTATATGATTGTTGCTATATATCTTCATTTAACATAGCTCTCCATTACAGTAAAGTGGGGCATCAACCTACCAAAAAGAGGGCATGACCCCTGTCTTCGAATAGACGGACTTGACACTTTGGCAGCACCTGATGAAGTCTCTCAGCTTCCTCTCTACTTGGAAGCAACTGATCTTGTCCACTACAAAGTAAATATTTCGTGATGAACAGAATACTTCTGAATGCAACATGGATAGGATTGAAGATGAAGAACAATAAGGTGGATATTGATGATGAGATAAGCTAGCGAGTACACAGTAGAAATATGATGGATCTGTGTTGAAATTCTGAATTTTAGTAAAAACGTAACTCTGACTAGATCATCATATTCAGAGAGATGGAAAGGATTGACAACCTTGCAAGTATCAAAGTTTGAGCTTTCACTGCATGGAGTCGTGAATTGGCAAATCCAGCAGCCGATTTGAGCAAATTGAGCTTCCAGCGTAGCGTTTCCACATCGAAGAGCTTAGAAAGGACCTGTGACCTCTAATCATTACTTTCTTGAATATAATGTGAAATTTTACAGCTAGTCTGTAAGGAATAAGTCAATCCACATATAGTTCCACAGAGAAACATTCTGCAAATATAGTTATATCACAAAAACAAAATTGTATATGAAAAAGAAACTTTTATTAATACCTTCTTTTGTATACAATATCATAAAAGTTTGGGACTAAAAGTACAGAAGCAAGTAGCTAAGATAGCAATCAATTTGCAGAAAAACTGAGGCAGATACAATCTTCACCTATTTATGTATTTATGTTAAAAATACGAGTCTTACAGAAAGATACGAAGACATTGCTATAGTCTTCTGAGATAGCTCTTCAATCACTTGGTCCAAAGAAAGATTCTCTCTCATTGCTGCTGTCACCATCTTTGCAGGGTTACCTAATTAACAAAAAAATCATACAAATACTAGTACTATAAGGCATTTTATCCTTTCTAGCATTTTATCATTCAACCAAAAACTTAAACAGACATGATGATATATGAAGAACATTGACCTAACAGCAAAGTTAGCACATAAGGCAAGCTGGAACCGAGTTGCTCAGGTATCACTACTGACAACGGCAACAAACTTTGTGACACAGATTTTCCATAAGATGTGGCTGTCGATAAGAGATTGAACAGAAAACAGTTCAGATGCTATTCTAGTTTCCTTTTCAGACAATGATTTGTAGCAAATTTAAGAACTCCAAGGCAAGAAGTACCTGGATTAGCCAAGATTAAGGCAAGATCAGTTTCTGGATTACGAGCAGCAACAGCAAGCGCGAGGCATGCCCCAAAAGATTCCCCGAGAAGATATATCGGTCTGTTTGGAACACGCGAGTGCTCTGTCTTAACGGCACTTTCAACAAGCTTTACCAGGTCTGTGAGAAAAAAAAAAAAAAAAAAAAAAAGTAAATCACTTAATCTTTTGGTTAGTTGCCTCTAAATTTCCATATGTGAGCTTCATTTGTCATTGTCATCTTGATTAATTTGAAGGTTAAAAGGAACGAGAGAGAGAGAGATATCAAAAACCTTTAAATGGTGTTCTGTCAGTAAGGGGGATGTGCATGCACCATATATCAAAAATCCTAGCGTCACAAATGATTAATAATCAATCATATAAATAATAAATAAAATAAAAGTGATACTATAGTATTTCATATAATGGAGAAGAGAACTTACATTCCAAGTCTTTCATGTTGCAATGAAAGTCCCATCCCTACTCCATCCACCCCTGCAAAAATTGAACAAATCCTGATTGCAAAGAATTTGGAGACTATAAATTTATTTTTCTAGTCTATTCTAATATACATATAATTTGTAACTGACTGTAACAACAAATGAATCACAACGTTTGTAAAAAAATTAAACTGAATAAAAATAATTAGATAAGCTAACCAGGTAAGTACAGCAGAAGAGGCGAATCCTTCAACGGCGATCGGCATTCCAAGGGCGAAAACCACCGCGGTGGTCCCCCATCCGAATCCGATCTACTAATCAACTCTCTACTCTGCTCGAAGTAATCTCTCAAAGTCGACCGCCGCTCCTCCGTCCCCGCCTCCTCCCGCTCGCGACCTCCTTCACTACTCGGCGCCGCCGGCTTCTTCCCCACGGCTCCGTTGTCGGAAACGGAGGGAGCTACCTGCTTCTCCGTCCGGATGGCTGATGCGCAAACCGAGAGCTTACACTTGGAGATTGGCCTGATTCTCACGGTGGCGGTGGACGCATCGCGGCTGGTGATCAACGGCCAGATACTTGCAGTGAATACTCCAGTGCCGGTGGTGGCCATGGATATTTTTTTAAATTGGTGAAATATGTTTCTGCATTTTGATTTATAAGAGTGTGCGCGAAATCAGATAGCAGTAAGAAAATTTGGAGTCTGTTAATGAAATATGACATGACTTGGAATTATTGAGCGACTACTCAACTTGAAAAGTATAAGGGCATAGCAACGGTTCATTTTTTGCACCATACCGGGTGGGGCTTGTGGGGTGCCGGGCTGGGAGCCGCGGGACGGACCACGTCTTTGGGCGGGCGCGCGGTTTGTCCGGCACGTGCCTTCGCGCCTCTTTATTAATCACGCGGGCACGTGCACGACACGCGCGCGTGAGGCGCCGCGATTACTGACCACTTTATTATTTTTATTATTACTTTTTAAATCGACAATTGCATATATTTTATTTTTTGTTACTTTTTACCATTTCTCAACCGGTATTTTTTATTTTTTTTCTTAATTTTCATTTTCTATAAATAACATTTTCTCTCATTTCTCATATCTCATCCTAGTTCATTCATTTTTTCCAATTCTTCCATTTCTTCACACAACAAAAATTAAAGGGCATGGACCCTAAAAAATTTGGTATAATGGGTCAAGCAATTATGATTAACGTGTATTGCAAAACATTGTCCAATGATATGTCGAGGATGAGCGATGCCAATCGCATAAGCATAAAAATTTTGTTGTCACACTTTGACACCAATTAGAATTTATGTGATTTAGAATTTCTTATTTCGATTATGAATTTTTTTTATCATGTAGTTTAATTTAATTTTAATTAAGTATTTATTCCGGACGTTCTATCTATTTTCTTTAACTGATGTTATAAATGAATGAAATGTATATTTAGAGATAACCCGAACAGACACTTTTGAAGATGTTAGATAAAAAGAATTATTTAACTATAAAAATCCTTTATTTCTGTTGGCGATGTTGAGTTTTTTCAACTCTTTTTCTTTCATTTCATCAATTTAACAATCCAAAGACATGACTATTCGAAGTTGATAATAACTCAGATTTAGAAGTTATTTAAACAATTAGTTGAATTTTAAATATTTAGATTATGATCCTTGTAAAATTGAATATTAATTTCTATCAAGATTTACACATATTTATCTCAATTACAAGTCTTAAAAGTTTAGATAAAAGCAGTGTGTCACGCATCAAATATATTAGAAAAGAATAGATACAAAATCATGGATTGCCTGGTAAGATAGACGAGCAACAATGTGCCTATGGCTATAAGGATCATTCTCTCTCTTCTCCTTCAAATAAGCAAGACGTTCCTCAACCTCATTCGTCACTTGCAAACTTCCCAAATAAGAAGTAAAAGCGACTTGAAGGTGAACGTCTTCGTTTGCGACCTCTCCTACAGCGTCGCACCTGTGATCAGACACGTTTGCATATGCATAATAAGGAACAAATATTGCATTTCATTACATAATCTACTTGATATTTCTAAGGATTCATAAGATAAGTAGAGAGACACCTCAACTTCATCACCTCCTCTGTTAGCTCGTCTATAGCATTTTTTATGTATGGATGCGCGTCAGATCATTGTAACCCAAGAGTAACTAATGAAAACATCCATAGAAAGTTAAAAGCGTTCATGTTTCAGGTTGAAGAACGACAAATAAGTGAAAAGAGGATTTCATGAAAAAATATTAAGAATAAACATATTCATTGATTTCATAAGAGGATATCCAGGCCACTTCATATCACCTTGCGATGAAGAGACTCGCGCATTCCTCCAGGATAGAGTAGAACATGACAAGTTTAAGAGAGAAGCCTGTAGAAATAAGTTGCGGATATCGGAACTGCTCCCATGATCCTCATATTATCGAAGGCCATCAAAGGTGGTGGTATTCTTCCTTCACTTAACTTGGTGAACACCGTCGGATGTGTTATTCCTCGTAAGACAATGTTTCTTTCAATCCAAAAACGGGCCAGAAGTGGTACGGCGCTCGCGCAACACAAACATGCGCGTGTATGTTTGGAAAGCATGGTATGAAATTTGTCAATTCATTCCATAGATACCAATTTTTACATGTACGACATTAACACGACGTGAGAAAGTTTGGTATGCATAGTCTTCTTTATGGCTAATTCATACCAAGAATACCAAAAAATCTGTTTATCTATTTTCTTCTTTCATTATCTTAATTTCATGTTTTTCGATAGGCAGAACATAGAAAAATACTATAAAATCAGTTAGCAAATCTTCTGCATGCACGGCCTCCTTACTGTGCGTGTAGGGTTGGTATGCGTGGTATAAGTTGACCAATATCATACCATGCATACCAACCATGCGCATGCAGATTTTGGCATGCATGGTATGAATTGGTCAATTTCATACCTTACATATAACACATGCGCGCGTGCGGCATCAACACTGTGCACACAAGTTTTTTATGCATGGTATGGATCTACGGAATTCATACCATTCATACAACACTTACCAAACTCTACGCGCATACGGTCTTAGCTCTACGCGCACAAATTGGGTATCCATGGTATGAATTCAATCGATTCATATCATGCATACCAAATCAGATTTTTTTTTTCTTTTGAAAATGGCTAAAACCTATATATATATATAGGAAAATTGCTAAAAGCCCTAACCCTAATTCGGGTAATGTCGTTATGGTTCTATTTATATTCTCGTTTCTCTCTTTTTTTCTATATCTAAAAAATTATTTCACTACTCCATTTTTTTCCATCTCAAACCCACAAATTCAGTTGTTTGTTCTCGTCGCCACCACAGATAGGTCAATCGAGAAAGTGATACTGCAAAGATCATGTCACGACAAATACTTTATTAAGGATAATAAAGCTCGGTTATCGTGACTGTGGGTGAAAATGAAGAGGCGGGATTATAAAAGGGGTAACGAATTTGGCATATGCCTCAAGACATTGATCAATATTTTCATCGAATAGAAATGTACGAATCGCTCGAATAGTCAAATAAATTAGTTTTACAAATAGGGAAATGATGAATCAGAGTCTTGGAATGAATATATGATATCTATTCCTGTCACGGCCGCACTTTATTAAGGATAATAAAGCTCGATTATCGTGACTGGGGGTGGGGATTAAGAAGCGGGATTAGAAAGGGGAAACATAGTTGATAGACGTCTTAAGGATATTAATAACATCATCGAATAGGTTTATATCGATTTTCTAGATATATCGAATGAAATAGTCTTACAATGATGAAAATGATAAATCGGAGTTTTGGGATGAATACATATCATCCATCCCTAAAGTCGTACTTAAGCGCAGCGGAATACATAAAAACGGTGACATGTATGAAGACATGCACCTCCGAGAGTCTTGTCTAAAAGGGAACATTCAGAGTTATTCAGCACACCCTCCTCATCATACACGGCTCAACCTGCACATTTAGAAATATATGCAGGGCTGAGTACAAAAGTACTCAGTGAACACATGCCAAAATATTCACACATTCATTCGAAAATATTGTCACACCATCACAGTAAAGCACGGGAGTTTTATCTTAAAAGGCCCGAGTTTACT
>JAYDZE010192770.1:0-21217 GCA_034509125.1 Monilaria moniliformis | reverse complement strand
TTAGTTCTTAGTTCTATTGACATATGTGAGTTCTCAATTGATTTCTCCTCTATATATATATATATATATATATATATATATATATATATATATATATCGAATTGTCGAAACAGCACCACAAATCCCCTTTTGATCGAAGAAGTTAGTTTAGCTACATACCCAGTGAAAGAATGTTACACAACATTGTCTTCTCTACAAAATACAAGGTCCATGCCACTACTAAACACGTCAATTTTACCAGCCAAAACATGATTAGTGACTTGATGTGATATGTTGATAAAAACGCAAGTTGAAACACTGCCCTATCCTGCTAAAGTTAGAGAATGGAGGAGTGAGTTTTGGCAAGCTCGTAGTATAATCACATTTCAAAATCTAATCCCTAGAAAGCTTGATGCTTATTAGTAGCCTTACAAATATCACAGAACACATAACCTTACCTATTTTGCATCTTCATAGTAATGCGACATTGACTCTACCCAATCACCAGTTGTCAAACATCCTTTTCCAGACTCCAAGTTGAAAGAAACATGACATAACAATTCATACCACAAGTTACTTTACCTTTAACATAAACATATCAATATTCAATGAGACGCTTTCAAACCACTCAAGATGCTTTATCACAAATAAATTGTTCCAAAAGTCTTGAATAATATAAGACACATGTAGCTCCTTTAAACATGTTGAATGATAGACACGGGTACACGGAAGCGTATAAATAGCCAGGTCAAGGCACTTATGACATTTCAATTCGTGTAGATGATCTTATAATGTCCTCGTTGGACAATGCACATCTCCCATATGGCCTATCGTAAGGCAGTGCAAGCTCTCATATGGCTTATCGTAAGGCATTCATCATGTATTTCCCTTATTGGGCACATAACATGTGTCATAACATCATGAGGAGCCTCGCTTCGGTTATCCAAAAGACGAATGGCCGAATGTGTGAGTAGTTCTCAAGTGTTAAGGCATGCCAACTCATTCAAGCAATTGGGGCCCAACATATGTATATCACACTTATTCTTCATCATATTCAACATGCAAACATTTAGAAGCACTCATAACATGCATCCATTTTTATATATCTCACTAAATACCTTTCATATCCTATACAACTCCAATTCATACTGCTAACACAAGTTTCATACAAATCTTATCATATATCACTTCAACAATGCAACTTGGAAACTCACCATGTAATAAAGTAAACACCGTTTTGCCAAATACCAACCATTACTATATATATATATATATATATATATATAGGGTTGTGTTATACTCAAACCACCCCCTATATGTATAAATAAGACTAAAATATAACCATTGGATTAAAAAACTAACGGCTCAAATTATCAGAAAACGCGTGTCATTACATAATCACAGGAATGTCATTATAAGGAAAAAAAGTAAAAAAACAAAATTTCGGCGGGATTTTAATTATGGGTAGTTTCTGTGATTTACTCCACAGAATCTCCCACAATCTATATTAAGATCCGATTTTTAAGGTATGTGGTTAATATGGTATATTTTTGTAGCAGTTATTATAAATATATATCGAGATTTTAGGAATTGCCGAGATTTCCGCTAAGATTCTTCAAAGTCTTCGTATGATGATATATATTCAACGTTATGATGATTTACTTTCAACATTATGATGCAGTATATTTTTGAATTTGTAATGCTAGCAACAAAAATAAGGCGACATTACAAATTCAAAAATATACTGCATCACAACGTTGAATGTAAATCATCATAACGTTGAACGAAAATCATCATAACGTTGAATGTAAATCATCATATGAAGACTTTGAAGAATCTTACACGCATTAGTTTTGGAAATGTCTGAGATTTACGGCATAAAATCTTGAACACGTTCCTGATTATGATATTATCTGAATGTGGCCTTTATAATTTTTATGATGGTATTGTGTAAACCAAATGATGATATTGAACTACTTATATGATGTTATTACATAGTTGTATAAGTATCATTACATGTGAGACAAACATATCATCATAAGACAAATCTCGGTTATTCGATTTCTTTCCTAAAAAAAGGAGTTAAAATAGGTTATAAAAGATACCATATCAACAATATCCGAAAAATTAGGAGACAAAAAAAACGTGATCATATTAAAATTACTATTATGAACTTTGTGTAATTAAAAAAATTAATATGTTAATTTTCAACAATGCCATGTATCCTATTATGTACCATTAAATAGAAAAAATAGAAGGATAAGATTTGGTCTCAGTTCTATAACAAGAATGAATTATAATTTGATTACAACTCTATATACATATATATATATAGTTGTAATCAAATCTGAACTAATTCTTATTATAGAACTCAGACCAGATCCTGGCCGCCAATTTAAGGATCCAATGAATATTAATCTTGCCACGTGGCATTATTAATATAATTACTAATTTTGTTAAGGTCATTTTAGTAAATCAACAATTTTCAATTTTGGTAATTTCCTTAATTAATGATAATTGAATTATTTAATATGGAATTCCCGGTTATTGTATTATCCTTGATTTATGGAGGGAGATTTATTTATCAAATTTTTACATTTATAGTCATATTATAGATATTGTGGCAACGTCCTATCATAATGAGAATTGACGAACGATATGATGACGTGCATTACGTTATAGAAAGATATAATTATTGTAATATGATGAAAGTAAAAACAGGATTGATGATTTAGATATGCATTCGTCTGTACAACAACCATTTTACATATTAAATATCATTACATAGCTTAGAATGAATTATCATAACAAACTAAAAATATCATTATACATTATATCTATATTCATCATACACAATCAGTTAAGAGTTTGTGATGTTTTCATAAAAGTTATTTTGTGATAGTTTGTGACATGCATTACGTTATACAATTATATAATTATTGTAATATGATAATGGTAAAAATAAGATTGATGATTTAGTTATGTATTCGTATGTACAAGAATTATTTTACATATTAAATATCATTACATAGCTTATGATGAATCATCATAACAAACTAAAAATATCATTATACATCATATCTATAATTATCATACACGATCAGTTAAGATTTTATGATATTTTCAGAAGAGTTATTTTTGTTAGATTTAATGGAGTAATGATTTTATTTTTTTATGGTAAGTGAATTATTTAATATGGGATTTGAGGTTATGGTATTATCCGTGATTTATGGAATGAGATTTATTCATCAAATCGCCAACAACCAAAAATAAATTCTGCTCAAATTTTAATTTTTACTTTTTTGTCCCTGTAATGACATTCTCGTAATATTATAATGACACACATTTTTCTGATAATCTGGGCCGTTATTTTTTTAATTCAATGGTTATATTTCAGTCTTACTTATATATATAGAGGATAGTTTTGAGTATAGTACAATCCTAAGACAATAAGTCACTAAAACAAACACCCCATCTCACTTATGCTATATATATATATATAATTTAATTGTTTTAAAAAATTGGCATTGCCTTTCACGAGTCATCACCAAATTCTTTACATACAACAACCCAAGTCATTTTCTCTTTGACTTTAAATCGGCTCGTTTATTGAATAAATAGAGAAAATGAGAGATTGTGTTTGACACTCAAATGAAAATTTAGTATGAGTAATCACTATTTATGATGTGCCTACCCTCAATTTTATTTCATCATTAGCTGACTACTTTTTGTAGGAATTTTCATTTCTTATCGACTAAATAGTGAAGTCTATTTCAAGTGACATATATATAGTTTTTTCATTTGAGTGGAGAATAATTCTGTAATTAGGTTTATTATGCTGTTGATGGAAGTGTTTCTGCACATACATAGTAATGACTAGTTGTATTTCTCTGCCTTGTGCCTTGAACTGAAAGGGGCCGAAGACCCATTATTGAATATATGAAATGATTGAGTAAATTTATTCTAACTTAATTTTTAATGATTTTGTTTAATATTTCGATATCTGAAAAGTATCAATTTAATATCTGGAATTTATCACTTGTTCAAATCAAGCATCAGAGCATAATCTAGCCACCTCAAAAATGCGTGGACTGCTGAAATTCTACTTGAAAAATATTGTGTCACAAAACATCCTTAACAACACCGAAGATTATGTTCTAGTTTTGATTTTGTGGACATGAAGGACACTGTTTAGGAATGACGTCCCATACAAATTGTCCACACAGATTTTTTAATAAAAGAAATCTTGAAACTAAGAACAACTTCTGAATGAAATGAAACGAAAGTATTAATGACATTAAATTAATCAAGGTCACTTACAAGTGAAACATAAGTGAACAACCATTAACTTCGAACAGAAATTATGTATCACAAATGGAATACGACCTCGTTTTAGTGTAACTTATAAATCAGAATATGGCATATACTTGTGAGGGAGGATTTATAAGTTGTTTGACACAATCTCAATTAATTTTTTATTACCAATGGCTTTCAAAATAAATAAATAATTTGTTTTTTAGATTACAACATTCCAACGGACGGGAACTAAAAAGTATAATAGTTTGAATTCCTTATCAAATAATGAATGATTGGTGCTCCCTTTATCCCACTATGGTAGATAAGTAGCATCTGCGTGCGGTGTGCTTTCCCATTTTATGTTGGTGTAGTTGTCTCGCCTATATGCGGCGTTGTTTGTTCTGTCTGCCTGCGCTGTAGTTGTTCCGTTCTCGTTCGATGTAATACTTTAATAATTATGATTTAGACCAATTGTAATTTAAAAAATATATAATAATATTGAAAATGTGTTCATCCTTTCAATATGCATTTAACAAAGGTAACGTATTTTGTCAACGGATCGACAAGTGTTTATTATTTTTGTGAATTATAGTTTTGCAGATACCTAAATAAAAACACACATTTTTGGACCCAATATTAAGTTTTTGTAAGCCACCAAACTTAGCCACGTTTACGTGCAAGCCCACATGTAAAGTCAATCACACCATGTGCTGTCTTCACTTCAAGTTCAAACACTTGAGATCATTTTACTGTCTTATTCTTAATTATTTACATTGACTTCTAATTTTAATAATTAGAATTCATTATATTTAACTAGGATCTCTAATTATTTTTTCACATTTAATTTGTATTTTAATTATTCCATGAATAGGATATAAAAAATTAGGCTTTGATTTATTTATAATAAATGTATTTTTAGAAATTGGATAGGGAGGGCAACTTTATATATGTATTAATTTTCTGAATTATATATACAAGTGCATGAAAGGAATATTATGAAGTATTACATGTATTGGTTCATCTAAGTGTAAAGTTGTTAATGGATACTTTTGACCTTCTTTACAGTAGAGGAAGTGATCAGTTGTTAATTAAAAATAAATAAAGTAGAATTCTATGTTTTTCTTTACATAAAAAGAAATAATAAAGCATGCCTCTTTTGAATATTTTCCCACCTATATATACCACACATTGTACACAATGTCGGGTATTTACACTTTCCCTCCGCTCGCTCTGTATTCCCTCTCTCTGTCTCCCACTCGCAGTTTCTCTCTCTACGGCTACCGATTCCCCTTTCCTCTTTGGGTTTGGCAGAGATTCATTCCTCTTAACTCACTGCAGCAGTGGCGACTACAGTCCTCAAAATACCTAATTCTTCTATCTAGAGAGAGAGAGAGAGAGATGATTACGTGGCACGATCTCTACGTTGTGCTAACGGCGGTGATTCCGCTCTACGTGGCGATGATCCTCGCCTACGGCAGCGTGCGGTGGTGGAAGATCTTCACGCCGGATCAGTGCTCCGGAATCAACCGATTCGTCGCTATTTTCGCCGTTCCGCTGCTGTCGTTCCATTTCATCTCGAGAAACGACATCTACACGATGAATTTCCGCTTCATCGCGGCGGATACGCTGCAGAAGATCGTGATGCTGGTGGTGCTGTCGCTGTGGGCGAATCTAACCAGCAACGGGAGTCTGGAGTGGTCGATCACAATATTTTCTCTCTCTACGCTCCCGAACACGCTGGTGATGGGGATTCCGCTGCTCATCGCGATGTACGGCGAATACGCGGGGGGGCTGATGGTGCAGGTGGTGGTGCTGCAGTGCATCATCTGGTACACGCTCCTCCTCTTCCTCTTCGAGTACCGCGGTGCGAAGATGTTGATTATGGAGCAGTTTCCGGAGACGGCGGCGTCGATTGTCTCCTTCAAGGTCGAGTCGGACGTGGTTTCTCTCGACGGGCAGGATTTCCTCGAGACGGACGCCGAGATCGGCGGCGACGGGAAGCTACATGTCAGGGTGAGAAAATCCAGCGCATCGCGGCGGTCATTCTCCGGCATTACGCCGCGGCCGTCGAATCTGACTGGAGCGGAGATTTACAGCTTGAGCTCGTCGCGGAATCCGACGCCCAGGACTTCTAATTTCAACCACTCCGATTTCTACTCGATGATGGGGTTCGGAGGGAGATTGTCGAATTTCGGAAACTCAGATACTGGAAGGTTGTCGAACTTCAATGTCGGTGATATGTGCTCTGTGCAGTCGTCGAGAGGGCCGACGCCGAGGCCGTCCAATTTCGAAGAGAACTGCGCGCCAGGAGGGTTAATGACTTCGCCTAGATTTGGATACTATCCGCCGCAGCCTGCAGTTCCAACTTCTTACCCTGCTCCCAATCCCGAAATCGCCTCCGCCATGCCTAAATCCGCGAAAGCTCACCACCAAACAGGTAATAAGGCTAATAATCACGACGCCAAAGAGCTGCATATGTTTGTATGGAGCTCGAGCGCGTCGCCGGTCTCCGAGGTCGGCGGCAGCGGCCTGCACGTGTTCGGCGGGAATGATTTCGGCGCTTCCGAGCAATCCGGGAGGTCCGATCAAGGCGCTAAGGAAATCAGGCTATTGGTCACCGATAATCCCCCAAATGGGGAGACCAAAGGTGAATTAATTTTGGTGCTATTCAAATTCAAGCGTGTTTTAATGGATATGTTTATTTAATTTCTATTTTTATTTATTTAAAAATGTTGTGTCAGCAAGGTGTTTGATGATTTGTCTATGTGGGTATTTTTTTTAAACATTGAAGCCGTTCCGCAAGGTGGGGAGTTCGTTGGGGAGGACTTCAGCTTCGGGCGAGGAGAGAAAGATCACGGAGAAGATAATCATGTGAGAGAAAAAGACGGTCCTCACAGGCTGTCGAAGCTGGGGTCCAGCTCCACCGCCGAGCTCGACCCCAAGGCGGCCGGCGCCGGCGCCGCCAAACACATGCCGCCCGCTAGCGTGATGACACGTCTGATATTGATCATGGTCTGGCGCAAGCTTATCAGAAACCCCAACACCTACTCCAGCCTCATTGGCCTCATTTGGTCATTAGTCGCTTACAGGTAATAACCAGCAAATAAATTTCCAACTCCTCTTACAAAATCCTATTTATTAATTAGTAAATTCTAATCGAGGATTAAATAAACCCTAATCGAAGATTGGTGAACCCTAATTGGAAAAGTATATGATTACCATGTTTGATTTTCAGGTGGGACGTGCACATGCCTAAAATCGTAGAGGGGTCGATCGCCATCCTCTCCGACGCCGGCCTCGGCATGGCCATGTTCAGCTTAGGTTACTACTATTACTCAAATTCACCCAAAATTTCAATGAAATTTGGATCAAAATGCAATGTTTATCCAAAAAAGGGACCAAATTAATTGGCAGCGGTGTATGGGCCCCTCGATGGCTTGGATCTGAGCTGCATTAGTAGCGAAAGTGGTTGCAAATTGATTTTGATTTATAATCAACTGTTTTGACAGGTCTGTTTATGGCCCTTCAGCCTAAGATAATTGCGTGCGGTAACTCGGTGGCGACCTTCGCCATGGCCGTGAGGTTTCTGACCGGCCCCGCCGTCATGGCGGCGGCTTCCATCGCCGTCGGCCTCCGCGGCAGCCTTCTTCACGTCTCGATTGTGCAGGTTAGTGTATTATTGACTATATTCTCAATTTTTAATTAATTTGTATTGAAATTGATTTGGATTGTGATTGAAATAGGCCGCGCTTCCACAAGGAATAGTTCCTTTTGTTTTTGCGAAAGAGTACAATGTTCATCCAGCAATTCTGAGCACTGCGTAAGTAAATAGAATCACAATCGCGTAATCAAGTTTAAAATGTTGTTAATTAGTGGCTAATCAATCTTAGATTTGGTTAATCTTCTTCAGGGTCATTTTCGGAATGCTGATCGCGCTCCCAATCACTCTAGTCTACTATATTCTCCTAGGATTGTAAGAATTTTTTTCGCTAGGAACAAACGATGTCCTTTCAGGGATTTGGGACATATATTATCCCCCTCGTATATGTGGAAATGGAGGGAAATAAGGTGATTGATTGGTCGGCGGTGGTGCGTGCGGAGGGGGCGCAATGCAGAGGAAAACAGGGGGAGAATACAAGGCAGAAAACCTAAACTATTATCCGACTATCGTCTTTTTGCAATGCAAAATGCCAATTAATTAGGGCTTAATCTCTCCTTTTTGTTTATTAATATTTTTTTAAAATTTCTCTTGTGTTGTGGAATTAGAGAATTGTTGAAGGGGAGAAGAATAGGTTTTCCTGGATCCTGTAGCTTTCCCTTTGTTTTGATAATTATTTTTCTGTTTTATTTAGGGCAATTAGTTTTCTCTGTTTCTGTTTTGTCGTTTATTTGAGACAGTGTAAATTACTTTTAGGATGATTAATGATAATTACAAGCATATTTGTCGTGTTATTTACTTCGATAAGAAGGTAATGATGTTTTGATAGATACTGTTTGAAATCTTATCTTTCCTGCTTTTTTCGAACAAAGAACTTTGTGTAAAGCATCTCAGGTTTAATAATAATAATAATAATAATAATAATAATAATAATAATAATAATGCACAAGTTTTAATCTATTTTATAATTTTAGTATATTTTTGAAACTTTAGTTGACAACTTTCAATTTGTTGAAATATTGACGCTCCAAAAAAATTCGGATTATTAGAGAGTTCACGTGACATGTCTGATTAACTGACGCGGACATAATATATATGAAACAATCATATATGTATCAAATGTATAAATATGGTGTAACACTCCTTATCCGGTTATTCAGTAACCAAATAAGTGATGTCACGATAAGATAAGCTTACATATTTTTTGAATATATTATTATTATTATTGTTATCATCATTATTTTTAATCAGAAAATCGGTCAACCAGATTTGAATATATTTATATAAGTGCAACATATGCACAACAGTTAAACACGATTCATGTCTATATGTCCAAGTATTTACCTAAAAGAATCAGTGACTTGACATGGTCGCAGCTGCTGAGATGACGAGGAATCTAATCTGTAAAAGTAGTCTAAAAGGAGGTGAGTTCACTAGCTCGGTAGTATATTAAACGTTAAAACTAAATTTTCAGAATTAAGTAAATGCATGCAACATATTCCTGTTAAATACCATTCTTTAATTCTTTCTTAACAAACAGTAAAGAAATCTCATTGTCATAACAATAATAATATTCACAATAGTAGTATATCCAATTCAGAACATCATAAATATTCTAGAAGTTGTATAACCAATAATAACTTTCCTGATTTTCAGAAGATAATCAATTTAGATCAGAGGATGCACAATACACATTTATCAATGCACAAATCTTCACATATAACTCTAATATGTACTGAATGATTGAACGGGTACACGGACCAGATCATATACAGATTCAGACTCAGCCATTGCTCATATAGGAACGTCGCACAAATCACCCAATAAAGGCCGGATCACCATGAATGGCGTAGATCACCATTAATGACGTATATCTATCAATTAGATCACCATAAGAGCACATATCAGATATCAGATGATCCTCGCTTCAGTTATCTAGAACAGAAGTAAGGGGTGTTGTTACACATGGCGTACGCCAAATTAACTTTTTGACAATGGAAAAAAGATAAGAAGTGTTAATTTTGTAATAACTTAAAAAGAATTGGTGCTATCATTTAATGATAGTTATAATAATTGTAAGCAAGAGAAGATAAGTAAATCAAAAGGGAAATTCCTTTTGGTTTGAGTCTTTGGGGAATTGATGTCCCACAATCCTACCTTTGCTATAATGTCTCGATGGCCATAGCCCATAGGGGTGATCATGGTGGTGCCTCAACAAATTCCAAATCCTTGTCAAATGGCAATGCATGAAAATTGTATTTTTCCTTTCACCTTCTTTGAGAATACCATGTCTTAAAATCTATATATATGTGTGCGGATTCATCAAATTTTTATCAAGGTAAGATGCAACTCTACCCATTTACGGTCCTACCATATTTTGTTAATTAAATTTCGTAAAAGTAGTACACACGTGCCATAACTAAATGCCCACTTTCACGTGAGCAAATTAGGAAAAGAACTCCAATTTATCTTTCACATTATTGTAGAAAAATGAAGTGAATCAGAATCCTCCCCCCCATTTTTTTTTGATTCGGGCACATTGCACGTTACCCGGTACTGTATATGTACATATATATACATTAAATGCAATAAAGCGTGACAGCATGCGTAGACAAAGAACACTGGATAGTTGTTATATATGTTTGTGTTGTGTTTGTTGTGTGTAGATTTTGTTATGTCAATTCAAGGCTCAAATGTTTGTGAGCTGTTTTACTCTGAGTTTACTCCCTACCATTTTCGACTGTCTTTTATTTGTAGTTATGCTTTACAGACATTATGGTCCCTCTCAATGTCTCTACATTTTGCATACACTTTTTGCTCTCTCCCTCTCCCTCTCTCTCTCTCCCTCTCTCTCTCTCTCTATTTGTATATCAATAAACTTATTCACTATTTGATAATATACAGTGCAGTATTCGAGTTTCTAGTGATGTTTTGTTGGAAATGAGAATGGAGTTCGAACCTAAATAAATAAATTTGACTTGACAAATTTAGTCATATCTTTTTCCTTGTAAATATTTAGCTAATCAATTATCAATACCAACTCTTATCATCTTTTACTGGTTGAAAAGGATGCTAATGTAGCTTGTATTATAGTAAAAACTATATTTTTTGTGAGAACATGACAACACTGCGTGAATATATATATAAACTCATTATATTCACAGTGAAACAAAATGAAAATTTCTCCCCTTCTGGAATTCGACCCCGAATATTGCATTATTCCAGTAAAATAATGCATCCATTGTATACATTTATGTGATCAAATGGTTGAAAAGTTGTGTATTCTCACAACAAGTAAAGATTCTCATTTGAACTCTTATATATGTACATGTATGAGTGTGTGATTACAGCAAATTAATTGTTCATTACTGGTGTGATTAGTCAATAATATAATTAACAATTTGTTAATATATATGTTCTAAGAATTACTAGATTAACTTAAACCCGTTTTAAGGCATATTAGAATCGGGCCCATATAAGCGCTTTATCTATCAACCTAATTAATATGTTAGTTATTGATTTATCATACAATCTAATACAATTGAAGCAGCCTTTATATATGCACATATAGAAGAAGAGACAAATGACAACGACCTAATAAATCTGAAAATTTTAATTACATGATATATATATTGATAATATGTGTGTTTGTGTGTTTGAGTGCATGTGGCTCGGATCAATCAATGCATGGCGACAAGCTATGCGCATGGATGCATGCATGTGTCCGTCGCCATTGGGCGTCGCCGTCGTAGACCACCACCGCACCAGCTGTTTCCTCACCGTACACTTACCGGCTGTCGACAAAGGTGGTCTCACCTCATGTGCATGCCCATATCATGCTCATGTGGATTTTCGCAATTAGGGTTTTCTCTATTCTTTTCTAGAATTCCTCCTATATATTAATATATATAGCTAGCATGTAATAATTAAAACAAGTGTTGATTGATATAACAAACATCTTTGACGATGCATTATTGAGATGATAGGATTCCAATTTGGTGTAGGGACTAAGATTGAAGGGAGGAAAAAATAAATAAATTGGGCAGAGTTTGTGTGGATTTTTGCTATGTGATGGCCCCACAAAATTTAAGTAAAAGTCTTGAAATTAACTACTCCATGGCTATGTCTCCATATTTTGGTGTTTGAAGACTATCTCATTAGGCAAGAAATATGTATGAGAGAGAGTCCCCACGTTGCTTCTTTTTCGAAAGTTGAACCTAAAAGAAATTAATCTTTAACCCAAAAAGAATAAGCTGCACATGTACATGTGTGAAACTAGAGCATAAGGCATGACACTTTTTTCGTGCTATATCTCGTATTATATATATAGATTAATATCAAATTTAGTGTGCGTACACCACATATGTTTGATATATCAATACGAATTATTTGACTAGCTTATGTGTATTTTCCATCTAGCTCGTTCGCAATTTTTATGCTTTAACTATATACGATCAATAATGGATTTTATTTTTGGCGGACCAAAATATTAGCGGCTAAATTTATTTTTTACGAAAAAGCATTGAGTATTGTATTATTGTATATACTAAAAGGGGTCTTTTTCATTATATTCTTGGCATATCGCTTGAGATGATTAATGTTACACACATGCATGTCATTATAATGACACGGAAATAAATTATAAACTATGATTTTAGTACTTCTCAAATTTATGATGCAAGAAGTGTTTGGACCAATTACATTAAAGACGTGGCCAAGATGATATTTTGTAAATGCCTAAAACCAAGATGGCAATATCACACACACACACACACATATAGAGAGAGAGAGTGTGTAGGGAGAAGGGCGGACATGGGGTGGTGTGATGGTTTAATCTGGACCACAAAAGGTGGGTTTGATAAGGAAAACAGAGAAAAAAAGTTGCATTTCACAATTCAAGTTATGATCATACAGCTTTCATTCACATCTTGGTATATGCATCTCTCAACCAACCAATGGGCCCTTTCGTTACGTTCTGCTGTATAATTATATTATATTATATTATAAGTTATACGTTATATATATATATATATATATGATATTGAATATTTAAAATTATAGTATATATTTAATTCCTTGAAAATGACGGGATTTAGTATTTTATGCATTCATACTTTAATTAACCCTCTAAAATAATCATCAAAAGTGGGTTTTGAATGTGCAAATTTTGGCGTCGTTGCTGCAATGGCCCAAATCCATATAAATCATCTGTTTAGAAGTAAGCATTTAATTGGGCCACTTTTCAATGGCAGTTGGGCTTTGATATATATTGTCAGATTACAAACATTATTATATTATATCGATTATTTATTTTGATTATTGATAAGACCATTCATCATTTCTTGAAGCTCGACATCTCCCCGGATAAACCATCTACCCAAAACAAACTATGAGCCAGAATAAATAAAAAAATAAAGAAACCTTACCTCACCCGTAACTATATACTTGATAATAAAAAATAAACTTTCGAGTTTTCGCCTCCCACGTGTTGTTTATTGATTTTGTTAGGGTCCATCAAATTATTAAATGACATTATGCATGAGTTTTTTTTATTTATTATTTTTTAGGCCCAAAACATAAATTCAGCCCAAATTTGTGTGGGCTTGAGTAATTAAATAGTGTGGGCTATTGAATGACACATTTCTAATTTATCTTCCTCTTTGTTGGTGTAAACATTTAACCCAAAATAAACTTACATAATAGGAATAGGATTTGTTTGATAAAGTAAAGTCGTAGAATTTGCTTCGAGTGTGACAGGGTTAGGGTCCACCAAAAAAAAAAAAAATTAAAAAAATTTAAAAAAATTGCTTCGAGTGTGACAGGGTTAGGGTCCACCATTCTAATTCCGTAAATCAGTACCCTTATTCTCTTTTACCTTTTTAATTTTTTACACATTTTGGGTTACTTGACTTAGTAGATATCTTCATTCACATATACAATTATCAACCAACTGCAGATTTGAAGTATATATAAATTAGTAAAATATACAAAAAGATTGAGTCTTCAAATATTAATTATTATTTTAACTAAAAGAAACAATGGAATTACTAATTTATGCCCTAAGATAATAAATTCGGTGGGATTTATAACTTAGGAGCAACACAAACCACCGATTGTATATTATTCTTTAAGTTGTTGATCTTTTTCAAAATTGATTTCTTGACTTAATCAGGGTTTCGCATCTACATTCAAAATAAATAATACCTTGGAAATTTGTGCCAAGTTTAACTATTTGGTCGCGTCCAAAAGCGAATTTTATTTGTAGGATGACTACTGACTAGGTAGTTTACAGTCACCATTTAAAATGTGTATCAAATAAATTATATCTAATTATTTGCTCTTCTCCGGACTTGGATTTTTTTTATATGATTAGAATGACCTACATTTGCAATATGAGGTTCATATTTGATAAATTCTATTGCACTTGGTTCATTTCATCTAAATTGAATTTGAGACTTAAGAGTCAAAATAATATGATATATCTATTTAGTCGAGTCAAGATCCAAAAGGGTGTTTCGGGGATTATATATATAAACTTAGAGCATCCACAATAAAGCATCGAAATGTCATTCTCTTACACTATTGATTAGCCTCACGTCTATTTTTTTCCTTCAATTTTTGATATCCATTACAGAGAGCACTGATTTTGTCGTTCCCTTATTACATCATGTCTTATTTTTTAAATTGTTTCTTATTTCATATAATTTGTAATGATGAATAATTTTTCGAGCATGCGAACCTTTTCCCAAGCCTTTACGAACTTGAATGGCTTGTTGTTGTCGTTGTGATCGGTGGACATCACATCTTTCAAAATATCCTCCCTGATTGAGCTGCTCATTCTTTTTGACCCTATGTCCTTTTACAAGGCGCAAAGCTTTTGGATTTCAGGAATGACTCTATTGAAATACCCTCAAAGCATACGAGCTTTGCGGTTAGGGGCACCTACAAAGCATACATAATTGTACTTCTTGGCAATCTTCTCACAAAATGATGATGTTTTTCGTTGGTTTGCGACAATCGATTATTCGCTAACATTGATATATAATTCAAAGATCCGCTCGGCGTACGAAATTCGTACATCGCAGGATGCCTTCTCTGCTCCATCAGGGATTGGGGTACGCTCAACACCTTAGGGATCGAAGATTTGAATGGCATCAAGACATGAGGGAGACGACGAGTCGAGACATGGAGATGATGAATGCGCCACTTAAGAAGTCATTTCAAAATTGTTTGGATCGCATTCGAAACCTATTCGATCGATCCCTTGTAATAAAATATATTGAATCACTGTTTGGGGGTTGGGAGTAAGTATATGAGCGTTGGATATGGTGGACTTTAGAAGCTAAAATGAAAAGAAAATTTGAAGAAGAAAATGAATTGGTGGAGAGCCGTTCCTTTGGGCCTGTAGTTCGCAGGGCGAGCTTCTTCTGCTGATGCTCAACTGACGAAGTTTACTTCAAAAGGCCCTCATTAGCCCCTCAAGAAAAGAGGCGAAAGAAAGACTTCATTAGCTGATAACCAGAGACAAGCAAACCCCAAAGGGTAAAAACGTAAATCACTTATCACCTCCTAGAAGAAAATTAGATAATCTAGAAACGGATGAAAGGAATGCGAAATTCCCAAAGTTAAAAGGGTTAGAGAATAAATACACTAAAATACGAGCCCCAGAGTGGAAAGCCTGTTCCCAAAAGCAAAAGACTCAGTCCAATGACATTCTCACCCCCGCACCCTCCCCGGCTTCGGCGCCCTCTAGGGCTATTTTCATCATTTCAACACTCTACTACCCTGCAACAATGGCCTAAACAGGTAATTTGACCAACTGAAAGGGACTTCAGAGTAAATTCCATTCCGAGAGCCATTATGATATCTGCAACAGCCCCCCTTCAATCCCACCAACAAAGCCAAATCAGAAATTAAAAGAGAATTTCTTTTAAGTTTTCTGCAAACCGAACAGCTACAGCTACAGCTACAGCTACTACTACTTTCTTGAATTTTATTTCTTTCCGCAAAAAAGAGCGAGAAATAAATAAAGGGAAAAAAGGGAGGGAGTCCACAGGAAATAGACAGAAGAAGAGGGTTCTTCTTTCTTTTTTTTTCATTGTTGTGTTATGGCGTTATAGGTATAAGCTCTGTTTATCTTCTTTTTAAGAGATAATAATATTCGCGGATGTGTGCAGCATATGTTTGTATGTGTGTTTTTTTTTTACCGATTAGTGTGTATTAACAGTTCTAATCTGGTTTTGTTGAGCTTATTTTTTACTTCTTTAAAGATTTCGTGGTTGCTCTGTGTTGGAACTCAGTTGGTTAGGTGTATTTTAACCCTCGGCATAAAAAATTAGCTATAGAGATGTATGGTGCTGTATAGCTTGGGAAGAAGTGAAAAGAGATTGAATTTTTTATTGTATTTGGGGTTATTTCGAATTGGGGTTTAATGCAATATATGTGTTTCAGATGGTAAAGAAGGAGAAATTGAAGGAAAGATTGTTTCTTGGGGATCTGACATTTGTATCCTGCTCTACTGGGCTGCAAAAAAATGTCTCAAACCAACTGGGAAGCTGACAAAATGTAAGTTTCACTTTTCAGTACTCTTTTTGGTGGTTTAGATTCCTACTTCATCGTATTGTTCTTGCTGTTCTCGAGTTGGATTTCCAATTTTCGGGTTGTTTTACTAGGTCAGTTGATTTAGGCAAATTCTTTAGTCTTTCAAAGTATGTATGCTCTTTTTTTGGGGTGAGGGCAGTATAAATTCGGATTCCCTCAATAATAAGAGTTCTCATTTGTGCTATAGGCTGAAGATGATGATTAGTGTTCTGTCTCGGATATCGCTTATTTAGTTTTTCCCTTTTGTTGGATAAGTAGTTATTCCTAATTGAATTCTTTGAGTTCTGTCATTTCTGACCTACATTCTTAGTTACAGTTTCATAGTTGACCTATTGTATAATCCATATCCTTCCATTTTCTAAAGTTAATGTATGCTTCGAGTAAAGGTACACATCTTGAAGTTGTTTCTTGACTCTGGTTGTTTTCAGGTTGGATGTCTATATTCATGATTATTTAGTGAAGAGAGATTTGAAGGCTACTGCCCAGGCTTTCCAAACTGAAGGAAAAGTATCATCCGATCCTGTTGGTCTGTACACAGCACACCTAATTTAGTACGTTTTGTTTTATGTCAAAGTTCTAATTATTTCTTTTTTGCTTGCTTCAGCTATCGATGCTCCTGGCGGTTTTCTCTTCGAGTGGTGGTCTGTCTTTTGGGATATTTTTATTGCCAGGACAAATGAAAAGCATTCCGAAGTTGCTGCATCTTATATCGAGGTTAGCTACAAATTTGATACAACAGTTTTAGAGGAGTAGCCCCTGAACAATATGATATTATTGTTTTGAGTCTATTGGTCTTCTTGTAATATTATTGGTCAACTCCGGCACCTATTTATTGTTCTCGACTTTTTAGTTTTTACTAAGTTGGTGCTTGATATTTGTTATTGCACTATTATCAAAAGTTAGATAGTTCTGTCCTGTTGAATAACTGTCCTATGGTTGAAATCTTATGATTTTTTTCCCGAGTAAATCAGACTCAGTCAATGAAGGCGAGGGAGCAACAGCAGCAGCAGCAGCCACCACAGTCGCAACACCAACACCAACAACAGCAGCAACTGCAGATGCAGCAGCTTTTATTGCAGAGGCAGGCTCAGCAACAGCAACAACAACAGCAGCAACAGCAGCAGCAACAACAGCAGCATCAGCATCAGCAACAGCAACATCAGCAACAGCAGCAGCAGCAACATCAACAGCAGCAGCAGCAGCAGCAGCAGCAACAGCAACAACAGCAACATCAACAACAGCAGCAACAGCAACAGGCACATCAGCAGCAGCAGCAGCAGCAGCAACGGCGTGAGGGCGGCCACCTCCTGAATGGTTCGGCTAATGGCATTGTCGGAAACGATTCTCTCATGAGGCAAAATCCTGCTACTGCCAATGCTTTGGCAACAAAGATGTACGAAGAGAAATTAAAGCTCCCTGTTCAGAGGGATTCCTTGGACGATGCAGCCTTAAAGGTACAAGACTATATCGGGCTTAACAATGAACCACTACTCCGAAGCCAGTTCCTAACAGTGTGATATTTACTTTCAGCAAAGATTTGGGGATAATGTAGGCCAGCTTTTGGATCCTAACCATGCTTCAATCTTGAAGTCAGCTGCAGCAGCTGGCCAGCCGTCTGGGTATGATAAATATCATATTTATCAGTAGCTTGGTTTTAATTTTCTATTTTCATTCTAGAAATGCTACTATGTATGTAAGTAGTATCTGGAGGTACATGTGCTATCATGTTCTGGTCATGATGTTACTTATTGATGCTTTCTGACCAGTAGTGAAATTTACATTTCAGGCAAATGCTGCACAGTTCGGCTGGTGGAGTATCTCCGCAAGTTCAAGCAAGAAGCCAGCAATTTCCAGGGTCTACACCAGTCAGTATATTCATTGCATCTTTGTTTAGATTTATTTTATTTTATTTATATCTTCTTTCTGTCTTATCCATATATGCACATCACCAGGAAATCAAAACTGAAATGAGTCCCATTCTCAATCCAAGAGGTGCTGGCCCTGAAGGATCGCTGATTGGAATCCATGGTATGCTCTTATTGTTCGTCCTGCTTCCAAGTAATAATTGTTTATAAGGTATTATTGTTGTATTGTGGTGAAGAAATTTTGGGAATTTTTATTAGTGAATCCATTTAAACTTTAAAGATACTACAAGGCGAAATCCTGGAGCAAGAAGCAGAGTTCGTACATGGCAGCTCCTTTTGTGCCTTTGTTGATCTTATATATGTTATAATTAATACTATTCTGCATGTTTTAGGGTCAAATCAAGGTGGTAACAATTTGACGTTGAAAGGATGGCCTTTAACTGTAAGTACAATATGGTTTTGGCACATTGTCAAACATCCCACTGTTCTATTTGTTAAACAGTTCATGTTATGCTGAAGTTGAATACTTATCTATTCTTCTCTTCTTATGTTCTGTTCGTTTCTTGGCAGGGTCTCGATCAACTTCGTTCTGGTCTTCTCCAGCAGCCAAAGTCATTTATGCCGGGTCCTCAACCCTTTCATCAACTACAGATGCTAACACCTCAGCACCAGCAGCAGCTTATGCTCGCACAGCAGAGTCTGACTTCCCCATCTGCCAATGAAGTCGAGAGCAGAAGGCTGAGGATGCTTCTTAATAACCGAAGTATGTCTATGGGGAAAGATGGGCTCTCTAATTCAGTCGGGGATGTAGTTCCTAATATTGGATCCCCACTGCAAGCCGGTTGCCCAGTTTTGCCTCGTGCAGACCCAGAGATTTTGATGAAGGTATCTATTACTCCTTGATAGTTGTTTCTTGGGTCATTTCACATTAATTAAAACAGGTAAGTCCTGCAGCCGGTTTCCTTGATTAGTAATGACATTGTTTTTGTTTGATTTGTTGTATAGATGAAGATTGCACAAATGCAGCAACAGCAACAACAGCAGCAACAGCAACAGCAACAAAACAATAACCAAACGCTACAGCAGCAACATCCACAGCACAGTCTCTCGGGTCAGCAGCCTCAGAGTTCTAATCACAATCTCCAGCAAGACAAAATTATGGGTGGCGGGAGTGTTACGGGTGACGGTAGCATGTCGAATTCCTTCAGAGGAAATGATCAGGTCTTTCATTTTACATATTACTCACAATTTGCTTATAGATTAGATTTTGAATAATTCTACTCAACTGAATTGTAGTTTCTTCCGCATCACTCTGCGGTCTCTTATGAAAGCCTGAATGCAGAACTTAATAAGTGCATATTATGAGTGTTGCTTGAGTTAATTAATCTGAAATTTCGGGTTGATTCCTAACATGGTTTTTTATGCATTCATTTCAAGGCTTCTAAAAACCAGACTGGAAGAAAACGAAAGCAACCTGTATCATCTTCTGGCCCTGCTAATAGCTCAGGAACTGCAAACACGGCTGGTCCTTCTCCCAGTTCGGCTCCGTCGACCCCCTCAACACATACCCCTGGGGATGTGATGTCTATGCCTAATATGCCACACAATGGTAGTTCTTCGAAGCCTCTGATGATGTTTGGATCTGATAACACTGGTACTCTTACATCACCATCTAACCAGTTGGTGAGAACAGTAGCCGTATCGTAGTTTTTATTGATAAGAGTTTGTTCAATCCTGAAGCTTCTCATTTATTTGGTTGACAGTGGGATGATAAAGAGCTTGCACAAGCTGACATGGATCGATTCGTGGATGATGTTGAAGACAATGTAGAGTCTTTTTTATCCCATGATGAGGCTGACCCACGAGATGCAGTTGGCCGTTGTATGGATGTTAGTAAAGGTAAGTTAAAGGTTTTGATTGCAGCTTTCACTATAAAGAGTCTCCTTGAGGAATGAGGCTTGGAAGATATTCTTCTCCTGCGATATTAATATTAATATGTTTTGGTCGTGTATTCAGGGTTTACATTTGCGGAGGTCAACTCTGTGCGCGCTAGTTCAAGTAAAGTTGTGTGTTGCCACTTCTCGTCAGACGGGAAGTTACTTGCCAGTGGTGGTCATGACAAGAAGGTGTTTGTTGTAATTGAGAACGGATACTCACAATTGAGAAGACTAGTTATGCACCAATGCTGTTTTTGTCACTCACTGTGATAACAAATCACACTAATTGTGCAGGCTGTTTTATGGTTCACGGACTCTTTGAAGCCAAAAACTACTCTTGAGGAACACACGTCGCTTATTACTGATGTGCGTTTCAGCCCTAGCATGGCCCGCCTCGCCACATCATCATTCGACAAGACTGTCAGAGTCTGGGATGTGGAAAATGTTAGTTGAATACACTCTCTAAAGAATTGCAACTACTATTCTCCTTTAAAGACTTGTATTTCTCCTATCAAGATTTCTGTCATGATAATCTTTGTATTGCAGCCTTCATATTCTCTTCGGACCTTCACGGGGCATTCTTCTGGTGTAATGTCGTTGGACTTCCACCCGAACAAAGATGATCTCATCTGTTCCTGCGATGGTGATGGAGAAATAAGATACTGGAGTATCAATAATGGTAGCTGTGCACGAGTTTTCAAGGTACCCTACAACAAAACTGCGACCTCTTTCTCCATTCCCCTTCACCTTTGTCTTTACTTCACAGTCGAGAATGTCGTGTCTCTTTTCAATGCAACAAAATTTCTTGACTTCCCTTGTCTGGTTGGATTAGGGTGGAACTTCCCAAGTGAGATTCCAACCCCGACTTGGACGGTATCTTG
>JAYDZE010192659.1:0-21218 GCA_034509125.1 Monilaria moniliformis | reverse complement strand
GTAAAGAGACACAGATTTACGTGGTTCACCAACGTTGTGTTGGCTACGTCCACGGGCAAGAATGGAGAACAGATTGTGTTATGACAGCAGATTACAGAATTTGTGCCCTACTTCTCTCTATATATAGGCACACAAAACAGACTGGGCCTAATATAACAATTAGGGCCCAATACAGAAACATAGCAAACAATACAGATTCAAGTCATACTAACAATGTTTATTACAAGTATCTTTTAACATATTGTTAGATTTTCTGAACAGTGATACTTCTATTCTCTATTTAAAATCCCACAAATATTATAGAAATTGTCCCTTTAATCTGGTTGAATATGTCAATGATACGCCAATAAAGCAACTCTGCACTCGTAAAAAATATGTAAAATCTCAAACAAGAAATACAAATCAGACACACCATGACCATGATTATAGAAATTCTTCTTCTCTCTCTCTCCACAACTTTCTCTCCTCAAGAAGTTGTTAGCGGATGTTCTATCGCACAACAACAACTCCCCGTGGGTGACAAATCCAAACCGTTGAGGGGATCGACGGTCAGGATCTCGTAAATGGTATACTTTATCACGATCAAGATTTTCAATGGAATTTTTGCCATGATTCCAACGGTAAGATTTTGGAATATTTTGGTCAGCGAGGTCCCATGGTATTTATCTCAGAGATACCGTTGGAAATCAGAGAAAAGTTAACTAACAGATATGGATAATTGCCGCATTTAGCTATAATAAATAAATAATAAAAATAAAAATTCAGTTTGATTTGTGATTTTAATGACTCTGTTTTTGTGTTTGATTACTATTAATTAGCAGCTAGCTGTCGAGTTTGGTAATAGATCGGCAGGTTAATAAGCAGAATAGTTATGCAAAAGTGATTATATGGGGATGTCATGTGTAATTATTTTAAATTAAATAATAATAAACTCGAAATATAGAACAATTTGATTATATTTGAGTGACAACTTATCGAATTATCTAATAAGTACCAATACATTATCGGGTTTAAACAAAAAGTATTCAGTACCGTAGGATTGAGTTGTTACGCTGAACCATTACATATTATGTTATGTGAAGTAGTCATACATTATATCCCATTAATTATCAATATTTTTAGGAAATAATTAACTATTCATAATTATACCTTCATTCCCAAATTCAAAAAAGTTTCTTTAGTGTTATTTTTATTTTTATTTTTTATTTTTTTTAAAATTACAACTCACACTAACCCCACATTATATAGCTGAAATGACTCGAACTCCTAATTTATTACTTAGAGCAAAAACATCTTATCAACAATATCGCGCTTTTTTCCGTCGAAAAATACATCTAAAGAATGTTAGGTGCAAAATACCTCTGAACCACCAAATAAATGGTGCAACTGCACCCGTTGAATGTGACTTTGAGGAGTGTAAATAACTGCCAGTTTAATTCATTTTTACAAAATAAAGTGCAATTGCTTCCTACATTTATAGTGATTCGTGATTCGTGAATACCAACGAAATATATATATATATTTCTATATATATATATATATTGGCGCAAAAAAACTCCAAACCCTCAAAATAAATGGGGCTGATCCATATACTCACAAATTGCTCGTCTTAAGCTTTATTTTGGTTTACAAAACCATTGGTGTTACAAAATTAGATCCTTACTTGAAACAAGTTTTTCTAACACCAATATTTACAGTACTTTGTTGGAGCTAAAATACAAGGGTTGGTGTAACTTTTGATTTTATTTATTTATCTATTTTTTTAGTTGAGTGATAGGGAAATTGAGATTAATACCATAGTTATTCACTCTTACAAAGAAGAAAAATATTATTGAACTACAATACTTATGTAAGTTTTGGTGTTAGAAAAAATAGTTGAAGGATGAGAACATGAATCGTATATAGAGATGTATTCATTTCCGAAGACATTCTTATTTACGAACTAAGACCATTTTATAATCGTGCGATATATTGATCTAACCATCTAGTATTTCGTCATATGTCATTAAATATTATATTATTTTAATCAAAAAAGGCTTATAATTAATTTTTATATCTAAGGTTATATGGAAATCGAAAAATTAGGAATCAAATTTTATCCATATTTTCGTGCAATACATTCCTTATATATTTTCGTAGATTTAGTTTGGATATGGAATGTTTTATGTCTATACTAAAATACATTCCTTATATATTTATACACATCGATGATTTAGAATTAGTTATACACTCTCGTATAACTAACAAAATATCATTTCATATATTTAAACACACCATTATAGCAAAATAAAACAATCATTACACACGTTATCACAATATCAATCAAAAATCAATTGTTTGTCATTCCTGACAAATTCTCCCCTAGTCGACATCATTGCAAATGAATATTTCCAAACACGAACATAATCGAAGACCAAAATCCATACTATATATACCGAAACGAAAAAGATCAAAGTTGAACACTGTAGTGAAGACACGAATTGAATCCAGATAAGAATTTAGGACAACTTTTATAATAATGACAGTTCTACTTCTACTCTATAAAGTAGACGTGCGTATATAGAGAAGATTTGTTGAATCATTTAGTGTAGATATGAGATATAATAATTTTGAAAATCCAGGCAACTTCCATCTTTTTCTCACGTGTTACATTTAATGTGGGCAAAATTAACCTTATAATGATATATACCGTTCACTATAATGATTCAAGCTATTATTAAATCTCGACTGTATATTTTCGGATCTAATGATTAATATTTGGTCTTAGTTAAATACTAATAGAATGGTTTGACATTAGTATTTTCCCCTCTCTCTTTATATATATATTATATAGTGACAAAGAAAGAAAATTCTATTAAGGGGGATGGGTATAGGGCGTCTAGTATTAAAGCTTAGTATTAAAGCTTCTAAAAGTTTACTTCGGAACTAGAAATAAAATAAAACAAAAGGTATGTGTCCGAAATTAAAAGCAAAGATTTATACTATACTGCAGTGAAGCAAACTCCTATTTGGCCATTAAGAAAAGAATTAGTTAGCTCTACCAACCTTGAAAAAATACTTACACATTTCATGTATAAGCACAAGCTAGAATTTGTATTATTTTATGTAGCCTGCAGAATACATATATTTTGAAGCAATAGTAATACCGATATTTTAGGCTGTTTTCGTGTCCTTGTACTTTTTTGGTGTTCCGACATTTTTTATTTTGCTTTTTCGGGAGCCCAAAATTTGAAACTCTTTAACATATCAGGGGATGATGTTTTATATCCAATTTATTGTGTGTGTGAGAGAGAGAGAAGAGAGAGAAATATAAGAAGATTGATTTCAAACACATACTCTCCAACTTACTCCCATAAAATATAATTAGGAGAAGGACTAAAAGTGTCTACAATGTAAAATCAAACTATTTACAGAATTCAAAGAATGTCATGAGCTACTACTTCAAAAAAATAAAAATAAAAATAATTACAGGAGATATTTTCCTTCGAAAATAAAAAACAAATTGTTATAGTACAGTGGTGAGTCAAAATGCACGATTCCGGAAGGTCAATATTATATATATGAAAAAAGAATAATTTAATCCTCCCAAAATTAATAATGGGGAAAATAAATCAATGGTGGAGGAATCCGGTTAGGGCTTCTCTCTCTCTCATCTTCCGGCGCCGGGAGATTGAGATCCAACGACAGCCAGTTTCCGCCCTTCTTCCTCTCTTCCACCTCCACCTCATCAACGCCTATCGCTTCTCGAATGTTCGGCGGCGATCGCCCGATCGGTGCGGCGGCGCCACCGCGGTGCTTCCTCATGTGCCCGCCGAGGGCCTGCCCGGAGGCGAACTCCGCCCCGCAATAGGAGCACTCGTGGATTCTCAGCTGAAGAGAGAGGGAGGTGGGAGATAATTTGATTCTGGACGACGGCGACGGCGACGTGAAATCTTCCTCGTCGGTGAAAATGGCGTATCGCTTCTCGTTTTTGGGCTTCTTGTGGCTGGCGCGGTGGCCGCCGAGGGCCTGGAAGGATTGGAAGGAGCGGTTGCACGTCTTGCATGTGTACATGCACATGCCGCCTGCCGCCGCCGCGCCGTAGGAGGTAGTGGCGGCGTCGTTGCGGCGGTTGTTGGTGGTAGGGGTAAAGTGGCCCTGGGAGAGGAGGATGAGGCACCTAGCGGTGTCGGCTTCCTCCGTGGTGGTGCTCTCCTCCGAGGAGGCCGCGGCGTAGAATGTTGGGCTGCGAGGGGGGAGGGTGGCGGCGGCGCGTGGGGGTGGTGTGATGGTGAACGAAACCGGGGAATTAGGTCTTTGTCTCTTGGTTCGCTTGCCCTTGGCAATGACGTCGGTATTCAAACACGGCGTTGCCGCCGCCGCTTCCGTCGCGGCTTCCATATCCTACCACCGCCGTGTAGAGGCTGTTTTTGCCTTTCTTGAATTTTTTCTTAAAATATTGTTATTCTTGTATTTTTTTCCCTCACATTCTAGAGAGAAAGAGGGTGACGAAGGGGATGAGAAAGAAAGTAGAAGGGAGGTGGAGACTGGAGGTTGGAGGAAGTTTACACTATAAACGTAATTAGTGAATGTGATAGATCTTGAAATTCAATTGCCTTTTTATATGAGTAATTCTCGCACTAAACATAGAAATTCAAATAGATATTTGCACTGACTAAATTCGAGTAATAAGCTGAGTCAACCGAAATTCTGTTGAATGTGAGTTACATATAAATCCCACTATTTGCTGTTAGCATAGAAATACATTTGTCAACGACATATTTCCAAGAGTTCGTTGATTTATGAAGTCCATTCTACTTTCTAATTTAATTCAACCTATCTATCATTTCATAGTGATTGTACATGCATTTGAAAAAAATAAATATGTTTTTTAATTCACTTCATCAACGTGAGCTATTTGCAAAATGGCCCTGTAGAATAAATTCACAGCAGATGATTAATGCATAAGATTAGATTCAATAACAAACAAACTGACGCTATATGTAGCTTATAGCTTCTAATGAAATTCGGTAAATAATTCGATTGTCAGTAACTTATACGAATAATATTTCAAATTACAAATGTAATTCTACTCCTGTTATTTACCTAGAATATAAATAAACATGTAGTAAAATATAAAATGAATTGAGCCATAGCATGCTCTCAAAGTTCAATTATATATTTCCCATGGTGAATCTTGGATTGCTGGTTTCGATGTAAATAGCTAGAACTTCCACTAATCTTTAATTTAACCGTAGAAATCTTATAATTTATTCTCTCCTAGAGTTTGACTATTGGATGAATAATAAACTGGTGAGCTTAATAACTAGGGTATGAAACGAAGTACAACAATAGAAAGAAACACAAAAATCGTCTATCACTATGTGGTGGGGAAGGGGGTTTTCAGTCGCTGAGAATGCTATATTTTCGTTCTACCCCTTATTTATAGGAGTTGTGGACTAAATTGGGGATTCCTAAGAGGATTAAGACTGAGCCTCCTATGAGCTTAATATTATTAAGTTGAACCAATTTAATTAAGTCCATTAATATTAATTCATTACATTATAAAGTTAATATTTCATTGCCTGCCCTGGTCTAGATTACGAACATGACACATTTTCAATAATTATTTTTTGTGTTTAAGATCTCAAATATCCATTAGTTAATTTAAACATTTCAAGTTTTAAGTAATTAATATATTTCTCAAGAGTGGAACAACTCAAACATTTATTATTATACAAGAAATAAATTCAACTTGGCGGTCTCGTATAATAATCATTTTCGAGCTCCTCAAGGAGATATTATCAACTCGGACTCGTCCGAGACACGATTCTATGTAATTTTACTCTAGTATTTCTCGCAAACCAATCACCACTAACAACGTACTAAGGTATTGGATTATGAAAAATCCTCATATTCTAATACATCAAAGCAGTGGATAACCAGCCATGTATACGCAATGTTAATAACATAGATTGAGAAATAACAATTTTCGAGGCCTCGTTTTCACTGTCAGCAAAGAATAATTTATCTCACTGTGAATTCCATTTCAATTCAGCAAGTGCACCAACATCATTTATTAGCTAAAACAAGTATAATATATGATTTGATACTATAACATTTTACAATATATTATCCAAATCTATTTAGATTGTGAACTTACTTATTTTAGAAAGAATTAACTATATAATCTTCTTTGATCATTGATCTATTTCAAAATCTACAATGTAAAAAATGGATTTGTTTGCAATTCTATAAAAAACAACATAATATAGAATGGAGATTCAGACTACCATATCTTGTACACCACTTTCCACGTTTCTCGAAATGCCCAATATATTCATATTGTTGTACCAGTTAATTTTCCACAAATCATCAAATAAATGTCCATTTTAATATCATCAAGACAATTTCCCATACTCGGATTTTTGTTACAATTAGACGTTGACTGAACCAATTCGAGTGATTATTGATGAGGTCGAATCAACGTTTCAAATATCTCCACGTACGGATGAAAAATTGTTCAAAAGCATCTCTACAACATGCACTAAATTGTTGGAAATGTCCATTACACATCATTGCAAATTTAGAGGCATCTTTGAGGTGCATACAGAACCAAGCACTGGATTTGATAAGTCCGTTGACTTGTCGGATCTGGCCTCTCAGGTGCCTCTACGTTCGACGAGAACGGCGGTTGTCCTCGAGGGTATTCTGAAAGAGCCCGAGGGCGAGTCGTAGGTCGACTCATTGACAACTTCATCACTTGAATCCACCTGAACAAGATCACACCATTATACAAGAATATATATGTAGCAGTTTACTGGAGTTTGCCCATCAGTGTGTGAAAAGTGGTGAAAGAAGAGGGAAGATAGGAACCTGCACTGGGTGTAGTTGTAGAGCTTTTCCCCTCAGAGATGGGCTGGTAAACGTGACATCCATAGGACATGCGTTGATCAGAACAACAATGTACGAGTAGCTGCGAGCATAGTTCGTACATATGTTTCATACGGTTGGCATAAATTAAAAAAAATTGTAAACAAAACCTTATGGTTTTACTAACATGGGATCTAACTGAGAAAGTCCAGGAACTCCCTCGTGGCCATCCTCAAGGCTCATGACAATCACACCGGGGATTGATGATGAGCCCGTGTTATGAAATTATACTCTTTCCTGAATAAAGATGTCAAACTTAAATGAGTGCATTGATCCACTAGAATAAAGATACTCTTTGCCGGTATTACGTGACCGATGCATATATCAAGACTTACTGTTATATAAACCACTCTTTGCCCTTCCAATACCTATTTGGCTATCCTAGTGAATCATCACTGGTGGCATGAGCTTTTTCCAATATGGAATATCCTCTAAAAAGTTTCGCAGCCATTCAGTTTTTTCATCAGCTTTATCCAAAGCAATGAATTATGACTCCATGATAGAATATGCAATACACATATTTCGTGGATCTTCACGAAACAACTCCTCCCACAATTGTAAACACATACCCAATTGTCGGAAGCATGTCTTTCGTGTCGAATATCCAATTAGCATCACAATACCTTTCAAGTACAGGGGGTATCTCGAGAAGTGTAGCCCGAAGTTTAGAGTATGCTTCAAGTATCTCAAAACCTTTATAGGAGCCTTTCAATGTTTCATGCCTAGATTGCTGGTATAACAACTCAACTTGTTCACAAAACATGCTAGATCAAGTTCCACATTGTGATATACATCAAACACCCAATGACCCTATCATATTTTTCTTATGCCACATGTTCTTGTGTTCTTTTTCAAGTAATCATCAAGCTCTATGAGGGTTTTTGCTGAATGATTATAAAAAATATTGAATCTCATGATCACTTTCTCAACATAGTGAGATTGTGACAAAACAATTCATTCGGGTGTTCTTGGAAATTTAATTCCAAGAATTACATCAGATACCCCCATATCCTTCATGTCGAAATTTTTTTCAACATATTCTTTATATAATCGATTATGCTACTATTGGTCCCCATAATCACCATGTCATCTATATAAAACACATAATAACAAGTTACCAGGTTTGAACCCGCAATAACCGACAATATCCCTTAAGCAACCACCAACATTGGGACGGGGCACAGATGCCCACAACTCCCGAGCGACAAGAGTTGTTATAAGAATCAACGACCCCCAATTTGGCCCCGACGAATCGGCGATCCAATAGTGACATACATCACGCCCAATGAAGTCTAAGGTCCGGCCCAAAGACCAAGGTCCAAAGTCCCGGGCGGCCGCGGCGCGCACATGTAGGCTTTACAGCCCATCATTAATGCACATGATTATTACAAGCATTCATATAATAACTTATATAATTCACTAATTAATGTTAGTTAATAAATAAGTGATAACGTTAAATTTTCTATAAATGTCTATCTATATTCTCTCACAAATCCAAATTCAAATGACCATTTTTCAATCGCTCAAAAAAGTTTGAGAAAATAAATAAACCTAAATTATCTACTCAAAACTTAGATTAATAATACAAAATTAATTCCTCCAAAATTAAATGTTTGGTCACAAGAAAATCAATTAAAGCCACTACTTTAATTACTCACTAAATACAATTTTCCAATGAAATTAAATTAATCGATAAGATATATATACATTGTAAGCATTCTGTAAATTAGTGATAGCCGAATTATCATATTTCTTATTTGGTTACGTTTGAGTCAAACACTAGGATTAGAATCCTCACAGTTTCTCTTTATCTTCTCTCTCTAAAAAAACAAAAATGAATCCTCACAGTTTCATGGATATTTTACGTGTAAAAAATGAAAAATCTACTACTATTTGTTTTTAGTTTTTACTTAAATCTCATTCCAAAAATAATACTCGCAAACAACTTTACTATATATAATCTCCTTCCAACAAAACATGCACAAGTATTTGAATGACAAAGTGTATTAAATACCATTAGCGAGAATTATATAATCCAAAATCTGTTTTACATTAATGTAAATAATATGATTTTCTATCAATTCGGATGTGAAGCCCTATAAATATCTGAATTTCTTGGTTTTACAACATTGCTAATTAATTATTTCACGATGACAAATCTCAAGCCTTATTTCGTCATCTTTGCTACCATTTTCCTAAAAATGGTATATGCAGGAAAATGCCCTATCACAGATTATAATGAGGTTCACGTGATCAATAAACTTCCAAATCCTGAACTTCGATTGCATTGTGCATCGGGAAATGATGATCTTGGATATCATAACACTACGACAAATTATGATTACCATTGGAGTTTTTGTGATAACTATACTGGAACAACCTTATACTTCTGTCATCTTTGGTGGCAAGAACGAGAAGCTGCTTTCGATGTATTCACACGCCACATCAAAGAGAGTTGCCATGGCCAATGCGTGTGGGAAGCAAGAACTGATGGTATCTATTTTTCCGGCGGTCAAGAACCCGGACAGTTTACAAAGGTGCATCGTTGGGAAATTAGCGCCATGTGACTAATAAAATTTTCAGGAATTAAAGATTTATAAGAATGAGCTCTTATTTATCTTCAATTTATCAGTTTCTATTATATACCCTATTCTAGTAGCGACTAAAATCCAATCGCCACAAATAATGGCATGCATGTTTGATTTGCGCCAAATGAATATCGTGGGTTTAAACTTGCGAATGTTTAATTGTACAATTACATATGGTCAGGGACAGAGCTAGTATATTATGTGAAGGAGGAGGACAAATATTCTTTTAGGGGGCATTTGATTTTTTCATAAAACAAATTATGAGGAACAATTAAGAATAATTAGTAATAAATAAGATAAGTTATAAAAAAAAAATTCATTAGGTTTTGAAATTTTGAGAGGAAGAGAAATGAGAGGGTGGCAGGCGACTAGACGATGAGGAGGAAGAATGGCGATGGAGAGTGGAGTGAGAATTTAGAGAAGGCGACACTTTAGGGTTGGGAATTCAAAATGCTGAAATTAAATTTTAAGAGTTAAATATCATTTATATATATATAAATATATAATATTATATATAAATATATAATATTATAAATATAATATTATATATAAATATATAATATTATAAATATTATAAATATATAATATTATAACAGTTGAGTGGCCCATTTCTACGCCCAAGAGCATAGCATGTCTTCAAATAATTTGGAGTGCTACAAGTCTTAAAAGTTATTAAAGTACTATCAACATTAAATAGGTTGCCTCGAGATTTAATTTTACAAATAAAAAAACATAAATATTATAAAATTGGTGTTTGATAGGCTTATTTAAATCCAAGATGAACAATTTTTATAAAAGTATCTTGATCAAATTGAAAAAAAATATATGTAGGTAAAAAGCTATATCTATAATTTTGTAAAAATGAAAAAATAAAAATGCACCCAAAAGGAATTTGTTCTCTCATTCTATCTGCTGTCACGTTCCGCCGCGTCGCCGCCTTCCCACGCGCTGGTCGCCACCGGACGAGTAAATGGTTCAATTCTGCCAGCAAGAGTCCTTGAAAAATTTCGGAAGATGGAGCTTTTCTATCCTCACAGTATACAAATCCCCCGAAATCGCATAAACAAATCCCCCAAATTTCAAAAGGGGGAGCTTTTCTGTAGAGGGAAAACCTGCAATCCGGTCTGTTGAGCTTGATTTATCGAGTTGTCACAGCAATTTTGCAATTTGACTAATCCAAATTCAATAAATAATAAATAATAAATGAAACAAATAATGAAAACGATGAAAAATGGAGCACAAAAGCAAATTACAAAAGCTAGACTATGACCTCTATTGCTATCTTCAGTCTTCCTTATAACATCTCTGGGCCTGTTTGGTACATATGATAGCCCATGTTAGGATATCTTAACATGGGTTATTCTATTGTTTGGTGTCCATGTTAATTTTTCTTTCGATCCGTCGGACCGAGCCTTTATTATCGATGCCCGCCCCTATACTGCCAAAATCGGTGTCATTTTGATGTCTGCATCCAGTTTTTAAATCTCACCCAACTGTTCAAGTATGTTACTTCCACACTTTCCTTTTTTACCCCTCTCATTTTCACTCATGTTCTCTCTGCAAACAACTCTCTCCTCTACCCATTCTTTCCCTACCCTCCGACCTCCCCTCTCATTTTCACATTTCTCTCTGTCAAACAACTCTCTCTCTCTACCCAACCCTTCCCTACCCCGCGACCCCTCGGCTCTCTCTCTCTCTGACGAGGCAATGGCGACTGGCGGTAGTGGTACCGTCACACCATGGCCGCCTGTCTGTCCTCTTCGTTTCACCACCTCCTGTATTATAGATCCGACCACCACAACATCGCGCACCTGAGAGGGACGACGTTGGTGGGTGGCTTTTCTTCGGCGGAAGTGGGATTCCCGTCGGCAGAGGTGGGTTGCTCTTTGTGACCGCCCGCGCTCCACAGCCGCCGCCACTCAATGGTCGCCGACCCCTCCGATTTTGGAGCGATTTTGCTTCGATTTGGGTGCAATGGGTTCGATGGTTTAGGGCTGTGAGGATTGGGTTTTGATCTGAGCCTGTTTCGATTTTGGATGTTGGGTCGTCCGATTTTGTGTGTGTCGATTGTTGGGTTTTCTGATTTTCCGGCGACCTCTTCGTCGTCCTCTTTTGATTTTTCGTGTTGGGATCGCGGGAAATGGTTGAGGCAATGATGATGCTCTTCCATTTGAGCATATCTCGGTCAAAAAATGGGCGGCGGGGTGGTGGGGCGGTGGTTGTCGCAGCGGTGGCTGTTGTGATAGTGGTGGCAGCGGTGGTGGCAGCGGCGGTGGCAACGATCGATTAAGGGTTGGAAAGAAACCCTAAAAAAATGCATTAGTTAATAAGTTAATGGTTTATTAAAATTTAATTAACAAGTAATTAACTAAGCCTGTTTCGATTAACATTAATTAATTTAAAAAAATTCAATTTTTTAGTCACAATGATTTCAGTAATAATTAATAATAAATAAATAGTAATAAATAAGATTATTAATTACAAATTAATTTATTATAATAAATTAATTATAGATTAATTAACATGCATGAGAAATAATTAATTTATTGATTATAGATAATTAAAATTAAATAATTTTTACAATTGAAAAGGATACAAAAGTTATTACACACTTTATTCATAACATTTATTTTTAAACTACTTTCTATCTTAATTACCAAACAATATACTAAAATATTTGTTCTTATTCATAACCCAAATTTTAACCTAAATACTAACACGTACTACACTATGCTAACATGACTATCAGACGCTCTCTAAATGATTTAAACATGAATTCCCCGTTAATAATTAGCCAATAATAGGAAATGTGGAATGCGGTTAACTTTTACGAGTTGCGAGGCCATCCCAATTCCCGCTGCAACTTTTCTAAAATTGTAATTAACTTAAACTGCACTGCAAAACCAAATACTATAATTCTCATAATAATGAGTGTAAAAGTGGAGTTACAAAAGCTTTATTCAGTTTTGGGGCTCAATAAAAACTGCTTAAATAAGTAGTACTACTCCCTCAAGAGTTCTAACTTTTATACGTTCAAGCTTATGTCCTAATATTGGGTCTCACTCCTATCTCACTATTTAATCTATTATTTTCATATTATTTATTGTAAAAACAAAATTTATTCTAATCAACCTTTTATTACACTTGTGCCTTTTCAATTCTACTTAATCACTCCAAATTTGATTTCAAATTTTACACGTCAAAAATTATATTTAAGCTTATTTTATATATTTACGGACCGAGTTGAACAAACTTACAAATCGAGCATTAAATTAACTTTTGAAATTGAGGCCTACGTATTGTCTATATTCGTGACGCTTAGCTTGCAGTCAAAGGGACTCAAATTTCAATCCATCCCATGAAACAGCGTTGTTGGTTTTGTGAGAAAATTCCAAAAATATTGTTGACTTTGCTGTCCATCTACTCATCCATTCCTTCCCATCAAAGTTTCTCCCTAGTCCCTACTCATCAATTATTCAAACTCTACACTCCCTCTAAATTTTGGAAATGCTCATCTAATTCTAATTTTATGGACCTCGACTTAATTGGTCACTTATAGATGTACTTGTATCATTGCTAGATTGAGTGTCAAACTTATATGGTCATGACATGTAGGTTTGTTTCGACTAAGTCCATTATATATGTACTTTTTATCACTAGTCGTGGAGTGCTTAATTTTGAGTTATGAGTTATATTGAATATTTGAAATTGATGAGTGTTTTATGTAGAAATACAAATTAATATTATGTGCACAACTAAAAAGATAGCGTTATGATGAAAAAATGATTAATGATAGACACCTTATACTAAGTTATATATAGAATTTGGCTCTAAATGTGATTGAGATCATTTAAAATTAAACCACAAGCTAGTTTCATTGGGACGGCCCCATGGTATAATGAGTTTTATGAGACCAATGTCACATGTTAGAATTTCACTAATGCATGAATCTGTATGTTTGAATTTGTCACACTTGATTTTCTAAATGTGACTTATTCATCTTGCAAATTATTATATAGAAAGTGAGTTTACCACCAAATTAAGCTAACCATTGTGGATTATCATACATATACGCAAAAAAAGGAAACTAGAAATTATGTCAAAGAAGAAAAGAAAGGAAATTAATGTGCATTCTTCATCATTCGTACGAGTAGAATATATATACATTTGATAATTCAAAGGAATTAATGGTCTACTATTATATGAGTTTGACCCTATCTTATTTAGATCCTGATAATATAGATTTGAGTGTTGATAAATAAAATAAAAATAAGCCTAGCTAATTAATTTGGGGAGGTACATACTCAATAGAATATTATGAATATAAAACCTCATCTCCATCGAGCAAGTTGGAGCTTATCACATTTGATAACATGATTTAATTTTTTAAGACAAGAACAAACTGAATCACACTACCACCCTAGCTATGTTCCCACGATTTATATTTAAAAGTTAAGTGAAATATATATAATTCGAAAGCATAACCCAAATGAGGCTGGCAGTATTGATAATGGTGAGTTTGTGGGTTGCACGATTTTTGGCACATGGGCACGTGAAGTTTTAGGCAGAAGACACGTGCTCCCCTTTCTGCAACTGAAAATACCTCAGACTTTGATCAGAGGATTGGTTAGGTTGTGATGGAATTCTATGTTAGTTAGATTGCATCATGCACTCATGCTTCTTCATCCACACCTCTACGATACCAACATGTACCTTAAATCCCATAAATTTTATCCATATCTTTTTTTTACTTGTTTTTGGTTTTACATCTTTCTTTTGGAAAATTAGTTGTTCGACCTACCTCCTATTACATGAGTTAAAATAATCTTATGTAGTATAATAGTATCCTAGTTCCAAAATAACAAATAACATATTTGTATAATTAGACCATGAATGTAATGTTGGGGAAGTAACGATGCTCAAGGCGACACAAAAATAAAGGAATGTAGAGAATATGAAGTGATGTAATTTTGGGGCGGAACGAAATCATTCACGAGGGCGGATCCAAATCCTATCGATTGTTCTGACTCTTATTTTGTTGTTGTTGCATTATATATTTTCCCCACCTCTTTATAAATCTCAACTTTAATTTTGTGTGTTTAAATTTGCTCCCTAATATCCCTTCAGAAATATTCAAGCAATGAACGTCTCTTCTATAAATAAAAAGGTTTAGAGATCAAATTCCACAATTTCTCTTTCCCAAACTCCAAAAATTTGTTCCTAACCTAACTATGTAAACGTAATCTCGTTTTCAATTTCTTAAAATTGTAACTTCACTACTGCGTTGCAATATTTAAGGATAGTACTGCATGTAATTGAATGATGAGTATATAGAAAGGATAAGAAATGGAGAAGCTTATCCTTAAAAAAATGGGAATCTTTAGTAGTTCACATACTCAATTGCCTCCTTGTGCACCAACATGTCTAGAGAATGGGGGCTTCCCTATACTATATACTAATTTGGTTGTTATATTGAATTTTATTGTATTTATGTATCTTGTTATGGGAATTTTCATATAAAATTGCAATTTAAAAATGGTAAGATCTCGGTTCTCCCCTAAATAAGGATCTTGTCATAAGAGTATTAGTTGGTGGATAACTTTCACATGTTATTAACAATTTCAAACCTCATGAGGTGGGCACGTATCATCTCTTATCTCGTCTAACTACAATCAAATATAAGTAGATTAATGTTTTTTTATGTAAATAATTTGTATACAATCCCCAGCTATTTACTACATACTACTGTGATGCACCATTCTTATTTAGTCCACGTTATCATTATTTGTTTTATTTTGATTCTAATATCTTAAAAATTATTATTGACGTTATTAATTTTACAAATTACATGAAAATTAAAGCTTGATTTGTTTATTTTCTCTATAACTTTAAATAAATAAGTAAAAGAACAAATTGAGCTTTGATTTTTATGTAATTTGTAAAATTAATGATATCTATAACCATTTTAAGGTATTAGAATCAAACTAAATGTATAAAACAAAACAAATAATGATAACGTGGACTAAACGAGAATAATGCTCATGAATTGTGTTCTCACGGATGATGCTCACATAAGGTATATGTCATAATATTTTTCTTACAACATTAATAAGAAGAAGATATATAACCCTTCTTAAATTATGACTTTAAAATTACAACATTAATCAGTTATGGTGCTTTATTTATGAATATTGATTGAGGCCGAGTATTTGAATAAATTAATTAAAAATGCAAAACTATGAATATCACTTTGAGTCATCTACAATCGAGCTCCAAACTTTTAGTAACAACTATTTTTAAGTTGTCATGTTAGCATTTAAATTTCAGCCACAACACCAACAACCCAACCCAACTACAAAATTTCAATCACAACTCCACTTTTTAAATTCATCATTTTACATTATTCTCTAATTTGATATATTTATTCTCTTAATTTAAAATTCCTAATATTTCATAATTAAAATAACAAAAATTACATAATTTAAATACAAAAAATTACATAATTTAAATTCCTAAAACTACTTAATTAAAGATAAAAAACTACATTAATCATAGTTTGTGTGCAAGTAGCTGGACTACGGCTTCAAGTTGTTGTTTGACTCCGGTCATCGTCGATATGTTTGTCAAGCGCTTTTAAGTACGACTTGATCAACATTGTTTCACCGATCGAAGCAATTTTGTAGGACAAGTTGGGAAACTTATCCTCCGTTGTGAGTCTACTGCTATCTCCGTGAGCCTTCCTCTTTGCCGCTTTGTGACCTATGGGATGGCTCTCACTCGGCTTTGGCTCTGTGTTTAAATTCATCTCCATCCGGCATTCAAATCGATGGCTTTGGCATCCCCACTGGTTGATTATTAACCGGAGGCGGAGAGCTTCGTTCTTTTGGGACTAGATGAAGTACCACCAGAAAACTTCGGGTGGCTTGGAATAATTGTCACACGTCCTCGTACTTGAATTGCTTTCTTTCATCATTGTAAAAGGCACCCAAAGCATCTTTTCGAATACTATCCCGACTATGGTCGCACTACCATACATTCTCCAGATTGTTGATGATGCCGACGAATTTGGAGACGTCTTTCTGCACTCGACCGTAGTGCTTACGAATGGCCGTAATCGTGCTCGAATGCCCATCTCGGTTTCAGATCATTTTATTTATTTGCGGTCTTTTGCCAGAAAACTCGGTCCTTTTGCTCGTTACCGATCACCGGATCTTTGGAGATGTCGATGTAGATGCGCGTCGATATCTTTCTCTCCTTCAACATATACTTTTTGTCAACTTCAGGTGGAGTGAAAGAAATTTTTCCGCCTTTCGCCGGAGGGGATGATTGCACCTCGTCCGCAAACTCGTCAACGTCGTAGTCACCGACGTTGAGGGGACTATCATTTGACCATGTGATCAGAAAATATTATGAATTATCCGACATATTCTAAGAGGTCGAATTTGTTGGATCCATATTCTTTTGTTGACAAAATAAAAGGAATTATTTATGCCAATTTGAATCCAGATGAAAAGGGTTAAGATTTGGATTGTTTAGATCCATTGAAAGAAAAAGATGAATGAGGATTGATTTTGAAAGAAAATGATGCATGGAAAATATGTTAGAAGAAGAAAACAATGAATGAATGGATGGATGAGAGATGAGATACATATAATTGAGAAAGAATAAAAAAAATTAAAACCTAACTAGTCGTTCCAACCACCCCCACCCCTACCCCCAACCCCAACGGTCATTCCCCGACTGCAGCTTAGGGAAAAATACAAAAAAAAGTTTAAAAATAATTTGAATTGAATAAAAAAATGTTGCGGTCGCCCCATTTCAGCCATCTACAACGTAGCCCCATACCCTCGCCGCGCCCGTCCATAGTTGCGCCGCTCGCCCCGTCACTGGCTAACTCTGCGCCCGCCGATCTTGTCACCCCCTCCGCAACGCAGCCGCGTTCCCGGCACCCCATATTCATAATTCATTTCAAATAATACTTTTATCATTTAATACTTAATTCAAGAAAATAAAGTGGAGTGCATGTACTAGTAGTAAGCCATATTCAATGTAGGCTAATCCACATAATTAATTCCCTTTATTGAAATGAATTGATTGGTGGAATAAATTGAAAATATCATGGAGTTAGTTCTATTCTTTTCTCGTAAGTAATGGCTGTATAGAACTAAAAATTAGGCAAACATTTATTCGAATACACGATGTATTCTGAGCTAAATCTTTTTTTATATCACCATTATAATGAAATCATAATTATAATAAATAATTCTAATTTAAATTTAATAAACTCTAAATAAAACGCTGTATTACTTTTTATTATTAATTAGTTAATTAATTAATATCTAAACATAATTACGAACGTGCACATCTAACTTTTGTTTGACTAAAAATTATAATTTCCCAATTAATGAGAACTTTTTCGATTTTGAATAATCTAGAGTTCATTAATAGACAATAGTTATGAGTAAAAACCTAAATGATAACTTTTCTGTAACGATGAAGCACAATTTAGTTGGTAAGATGCTTCTCATCCAATCTATAATATAGAGTTTCGGGTCACCATAAAAATAAATGGTGAACCACTATTGATACTCTTTAAAAAAATAATTGTTCCGTAACAACCCAAATATTTGAAATGCGATCATTGTTTTTGGTGAATGAAGCACCCTTAATAAACGTGGTGAGACAAGGCATGTGTTTTTATTTCGTACCTTAGCGCACTAACTTGATAAAAATAAATTGTCTTTTTTGATGATTCCGCAATTGAATGTATATCAATTGTTTTAATTCCTTTTATCATGTGAACAGACAGACAGATTTAGGTATATATCTCAAAATACATTGAGACTAAGCTGATAATTTTATTTTAATTGATCTCATTTTTCAATAGATACAGCTCACTATTCTACTATTTGTCTATCAGCTTGACCTTAGATCTTGACTCCTTCTTCTTCCTCTTCAATATAAAAAGGAATGTATGAATTATCTACTTTTTATTCTTTTTATAAAAAAATCAAGATCCTATACATAATTAATTAATTAATTACTCATTTATAAAATTTTATTGAGCTTTTAAATATTAATATTTTGTGTAATTGAACTCGCATACCTTTTTTCCATTGAAATTTAAGTTATAGAATTTTGAAATATTATCAACTTTTATAATGCTTGTAATCTCTAATCGCTAAAAAAAAATGAATTAAAGTATAATTGTGGCATCATTTTTTTATTTGTATGGCAATAATATACTTCACAAACATACACCAGACAGTGTGGGGGATGCCATTGGAACATAAACCTCGACTACTAATTCGTTTGTTTTAGTTTTTTTTTAATTATATAAAAATTTAAAAATACCTGTTTGAAATTTTATTTTAATTTTCAGAAAACATTATAGTGTATAGTATAGAAAGAGGTTGCGTGGTATTAGAATATAAGCAAAAGATGATGGACTCTAGAAGGAGATTTGATGAGTACTAAATTTTCCGTATTTTAAAATTGGTGGAACTTTAATTCCAAGCGTAGGACGAATTAAGAAATAATTGCACTTGGAAAGTGGGGTCACCAATGATACAGTGCCACGTGGAAGGTTGATAAGTGCATTTAGGGATGACAAGTGGGAAGCTGGGGATTTTATTTATTTTATTCGATAATATGGTATAAGAAAAGTCAAATAGATAAAATGACATAACATAAATTGGAACCAATTCTTATATAACCTTTGAACTTTTAGTTTCTACAGGCTTCTCATAAAAATTAAATAATTTCGACATAAAAATATTCCGTAAGAAAAATTTAGTTCCCCTCAAACTATTATTGTACGTCCTTCCCTAATCACAATCATCAAGTTGTTGTCACTATCAGCAATTTAGATCTAACCAAATAATTTTCCTAATACGAATTATATTCTTTTACATTCTGCACTGCCTCATACTTTACTCTCTAAATTATTCCCCTAAAAATATACATAATATATGTATTACTGGTAATGTAATCATTAACCACATAATACGAGTGCATGATATACACATTACTAATATAATTATTATGCTACCCCAAGCATTAAAATTTGCGCACATACATAATAATGGGCGGGTCCAAATTCTTGAAAAGTAATAATAATTGAAACAATACATTAACTTGCACCATATAATATTCAATTCTTTTACCTACGGAATCTAAATGATTCAGTTTATTTATTATATATTTCATTATCAACAAGGAAAAAAACACAGAGCTACTAGAAACTAATAAATTAATGAGTGGCAGTGTGATAACACATAATAAATCAATACTACAATAATTCGACATCCTTTCTTTTATCTACATTTCGATGTGGATTTTTGGATCTTTTAATGTGGTAAGAAATTGATTAAGAATCATGCATAATTATATAATTAATTATTGAATTTCGAAATTTGAGGCAATTTGCTGGCAATTCAATTAATATTTGGGGATTAATCTTTCATCATGTTCATATTGCGTTAATAGAAGACGGCAAAGATTAGATATTTTTCTTTAATTTTCATAAATAGTATAAATCCAGCATGTGGATTTCGATGTTTAATGTATTTTATTATTAGGCGGGTTCAATAAAGTTGGCGGGCTTCACCATTTTTTTCTATTTTATTTACTTGTTTTTCTTACGATTCCCATAATAAATTTAACCCTAATCGCTTATTTAATGGGGGTTTACTAATACTGACACTAATTCAATTCTGCCGTAATCAGTAACAAATACATATATTTATATAATCCAAAATGCCAAAATTATAGGAGAATTGTAATAGAATAACACAATTGTGCCCAAAAGTTGTACTAATGAATAAATTATAGTAGAACATATTATATTACCAGTTGAGTTTATGGTTTTCTATATATAGTAGAGGCAGAGCATGAAATTTAATAAAAATGGATAAGAAAGTACAATTCCACGCATTCATACGCTGCATAATCGGTGTCCTAATTCAGCTTCGAAATTTTCATACACCATGTTCATGTATATTCATCATTCTATAATTTCCAAACATAGAATTAAATACGGAATATCATAATACTTATATAAGTTCAACTAATTTCCGTGAAATCTTACATTTACGTACACTAGGAAAACGATTCATACCAAACGATTTTATGTAGGCAACGAATTTTCACAGGTTATTATTATTAGTGGTCGTAGGCCGTAGAGTAGCTAATGACCTCTCTCTCTCTCTCTCTCTCTCTCTCTCTCTCTACAATTTAAAAGAGAGAGAGAGAATCTGATGCCAGCGATCAGTGTTTTAAAAACCGGATCGGACCGGGTGTGTTGTCCGGTCCGGTTCGGTCATAAAAACCACCAATCTATTGAACCAGTGCGAACCGAAAAAATCGGCCGGTTCGATCGGGAACCGGTGACCGGTTGAACCGGTTTTTTTATTTTTTAATATTTTTCAAAAATAATATTAATTTGTGATTGATGGGAATTGATCCCTTGACCAATATTAAGATATGATGTATCTTATCCATTAGGCTATAAGAATTTTTTGATATTTTATGAAATTTAAATATTCTTATATATAAAATATTGATTTTTTTTATCTACAATATCTTATAATTTTTACTAAACACATGATTTTTTTTATCCATTTTCTTTGTCAACTTCATCTGTTAATATTTTTAACTCTTAAGAAATGATGGTATATATTAAAATTATATGCAAAAATTAATTATTAATTTCAAAAA
>JAYDZE010192548.1:0-21221 GCA_034509125.1 Monilaria moniliformis | reverse complement strand
AGATATGAAAGGCCACCTCCATCTTACCATGAGGGACGTGGGCGTGAGTATGATTCTATGTCTGGGTCCAAACGCCCATATGCTGCTGTGGTAATTTCTGGACTATCTTCTATATGATGTGATGTTCAGTTAACTTCTCTCATACCGTGTTTGATATCCAATGTTTCCATTGACTATTGATTCTGCATGGAAGGATGACGTTCCTCCCCGGTATACTGAGGCTGGACTGCGCCACTCTCGTGCTCGTTTGGACTATGATCTTGGCAGTAGTGCTTCCCGCTACACCGATGCTTACAGCGACAGGTATGCTGTGATTGCAGTATTTGATTCTTCGGTGGTTCTTTTCTTCAAAGCGCTAGTTTTAATGTCCCTTCATTTGTGGATGGTAGGCTTGGAAGGTCAAATATGGGATATGGGGGAAGTCGAAGCTCTATGTCTAGTCAAGATTCCCATGGGCTTTACAGTAGTCGTCAGGGTATGGGTTACAGTGGAGGTATGGGTTCAGGCTTTAATACAAAGAGACATTTTTCTATTACTTCTATTAATCTGTAGTTCTGAATGGTTTATCGATTATGGTATTTATGCTTTTCTCCTTGCAGGTCCTTATAGTGGTAGTGATGTTGGTCGGATGTACTCATCAAACTTTGGTGGTGATTACATGTCACGAGGAAGTGATGTATGTTTTGAAGTGTCAAGTCTAATTGTGCGATTATTTTGGTATTCTTTTTTATGTAATTGTGAAGTGAGCGTGTATATAAATTGTAGGTTGGTGGCAGCTCTTACTCATCTGTCTATCCTGGACGTGGTATGGGTGGTAGCAGCTATGTGGGAAGTAGTGGGTCTGGGTCATACTATTAAGGTATGCAATCAGGTTGTCTTTTGTACGGTAACATGCATGCATATTGATATCTTTTGTATATTCCATGCTATTTTGCTGATAAATTAGATAGTTCTGGTATGGCTCTAGAAGGTTGTGGTATTCTAATTGTGGGTTGCTTGTAGTATCATAATGATACCTGAAGCTATAGTTTATGCATCATCTTGCCTAAGTGCTGCACTCAAAAGAATTGGAGCAATGTGATTACCCTTAACTTGTGTATGGCAGTGAGGAAGTGAGAAGATGCAGCTGTAGGATGTGGATGGTCTGAAGTTTGAGACCAGTCCTCGCCATCAAGTTGAAGGATTATTTGGACATGAAAAAGCCTTCATGGCTTGGAAGGGAGACTCAAGTACAGTGTTAGAGCAATTAGGTGCACTAGACCTCCTTTAAGACCTGGTTTGGGTTTGTATGATCGTGTTTATTGTATGTATGCCTGTAAGGATTCAGAACCATAAGGAGACATCTTCAGCATGTCATATTTTATAATAATGTGTTTTCCAAACTGTCTCCCTATTGTTTCATATGAAAGAAATGGAAAGAAACTTTATCTGCTCCGCTGACGTACATTTGGACAAAAGCACAGAGGTCTGATGCTCGTAGTAATTGATGGCTGCATTTGCTGCTCAAGTTCCTGGATTAATAAAGGTGCACAAAAGCACAGAGGTCTGATTCTCGTAGTAATTGATGGCTGTATTTGCTGCTCAAGTTCCTGGATGAGTAAAGGTGGTGTTATGCGTATACAGTTCCATGGTATTCTTTTACTTTTCTTAATTTTGGAGGGTCAACAGATAAATGGAAATGACGATTGGTAAACTATTTGCAGAAATGAGATGAGAGATAAAAAAATGTTGGTGCTGATTATTTTGCAATACCCAGAAATGAGGGTTGAGTAGGCATTGTTATATTATATTATAAGATGGGCCTTTGGATATGGTTAAATTATGAAACAGGGACGTGGTTTTGAAGTCCGTCAGTCGTCTAAGAAAAGTTTCATGTTAAATGTTACATGTGCCCAGGAGAAGTTATTTTGGCGAAATTTGGTAGAGACCAAGACTCTAGTAAGCTACTGCTAGCAAGCAATAAACTATCCAATTTTTTTGGTGTGAATTGATATCGTTCTTGGAAATTTGGTTTTGAAATATCTTGCTCTCTGTATTTAGTTCACTATACTTATCTACTTCCGTGTTGATGAAAAGAATGTGGTTGGCATTCTTGCCAGTAGCTCAAAGCAATGCGATAAAGGAGTTTTTCAAGATGATTAGATCACATATATGCTTGTGGGCTGTAGTTTACTGGATATTTTATCATTATCGAGGTGCACTTTACTGTATTGGACGCGATGGCGAATTATGGGATGTGGTGAGCAGCTGTTATGTATGGCTACGGTGACAGAAACGGATGATGCTTCCTTATATTTGTATGCCATGAACTAGGTCATTCAATTGTGACCTATTCTTTATCCTCTGACGATTGATTGAACTGCAGAATCATATTGATGTTGATCATGCAGACAGGGCTGGGCCGGCGGAACTCCCAAGAATTTTAGACTTTTGGTAGTGTAACAAACTAAATAGAATGTAAATAGTGGGCTTTTCCAAAGTTGTTTATTGTTGAATGATTCCTGTTATGTAGATATGAGTAGCAGTTATTTGGTGTCGAGAAATTTGAACTTGTATTTGTAAGCTTATGCTAGTAAAGGTTACAAATCCATTTTGCTCTTAATAGACGAAAAGTAACACAAAGATAAAGGTGCAATTTAGGTTAGGCATAGTGGTGATTCTTGGGCTTCTTGATGGCACGAGCAAATGCGTCGACAATTCTCTGCTGCGAATCGAGTATCATCTCCGTTCTCTTGAGCTCCATCTCCATCCGCATCTCCTCAATCTGTTGCGCCATCTCCATCTTCATCTTCTCCATTCTCATGAACCCTTCCCCCAACGCCTGGATCGCTTCCACCACCGACTTACTACTCGAATTGGGGATTATTCTAGGGTTAGGGTTCGGGCTCTGGCCGTACACCTTCGCCGTCGCGCCAGGCATCTTGATCCGAACCCCGGGCGTGGCTGCGCCATTTTGATTGGTGTGGCGGTTGTAGAGATCGTTGATGCGTTTGACGCTGTTGCTCTTGGTGTCTTCCTCTTCTTCCGAGGAGGAGGAGGAAGAGGGAGGGGGGGTGGGGTTGTCGGTGCCCTTCTCCATGGAGTGCATGTGCTGGAAGTGGGCCCACGACGATGCGGATCTGCGGGCGGCGGATCTCTGGATCTCAGCGCGGTACCTCTTGCGGAGCTTCTCCATCTTGTGCCGGCACTGCACGGAGGTCTTCGCGGGGTGGGCGGGGCACCGCGACGCCACGTCGTCGGCGACCTCCTGCCAGTGGTTGCCGCGGAGGTTGCCGCGGCGAAGGGAGTACCACTTGTCCTTGTACGCATCGATGAGGGCGACCGTTTCCTCGGGGGTCCAGCACGGCGGGGGGAGGCGCCGGGGGGCGGCGGCGGCGACGGCGACGGAGGGGAGGGCGAGCGTGGCGGTTGGGATCTCGCGGTGGTCGTCGGGGGAGGAAAGGGAGATGATCGTAGCCATGAGGGGGATCGTGGAGGATGAGATCGGGGGAAATTAGGGGAAATTAAGGGAGGGCGGAGGAGTGGAGAGAGAGGGGGAGAGAGAGAGAGGAAGTAGCGGTGGAGAGAGATGGGAGGAATGGGTGGGGTAGGGTTGTTAAAGTGGCGGGGCGGCAGGCGGATGAGAGGCCACCGCGTAAGGAGGTGGCTGCGTGAAACAAGGGGGGGCGCGTGCGTGGTGGGTGGGGCTGCTTTCGTATTTTTTCATTCAATTCAAATCTTCGAAAGGGGAGGCCGCCGCCACACGCGGCGGTGCCTCTGACCATTGGGGGCGGCGTGCGTATGTACCCGTACTACTATCTCCGTTTGTAAATAACCTTTTCTCAAAGGGGCTTAAGGCATAATTATTAAAGAGTCGGATGGCGTTTTCGTTAAATTAAAATAAGATACATTTTCAGTTGATAAAAATAGGCATAACGGAATTTAAAATGTCAAAATTCCCGGCTGAAGGCAGCAAAATGAATGGATGGATCCACAGACTGATCAAGAGTCAAGACTACCACGTAACCTGATGGAAATTGTATCAATAATTTTATTTAGTATATATAGATCTCAACAGGATATACTATTGAAAATGACAAAACTATCCCCAATAATTCCATATATAAACCAAGTAACTTTTTAACTTAGCCTTCTTTTTCGATTTGCTTCTATCTATAATATAATCTAACTAACCAAATATTTTATTATTTTTATCTTACATATCAAACATTTTTTTTTTTTAATTTCAATTCTTATCATGATTTAACCACATTCTTTCCCTAAATCATCCCCAGAAGAATTCTAATCATTTGAAGATTTGGAGTTGGCTTTCATTGTCGTCTGGGCTTCTGCAAATTCGAACAGAAATCAAAACACATTGTCACGGTTGCCAACTCATAGATTATGATTTACTTAATATTACAAAATCTTGGTTGCTTGTCTTTTCCTATGATTCGAATACAAATTAAACCAATTAATTTGAACAATGTAGTCTGTTGCACACACACGTTCATAGGCCCACATGAGCTGTAGGATCAATTTTTTATTTTGTTCAAAAATTAGGGCAATTTCATGGGCGAAGTGGGTAGTGAGTCATGACAAAAACTAATGGAAGCACAAGTTTTGTAGTATGATATTTGAGTTTTATTAAGAAAATGGACAATGTTATATTGCGAGTGATAGGTCCATCCAATTATCAATCAGACAATTGGCAATGCCTATAACATGTTTTGCTCAATTATCCCCTATCACCAATTTATTTGTGCTTATCTAAATATCTGCAGGTACCAATCTCACTTCCTTACTCCATTTGAAATCTTTCAATTCCACAGCTTTCATTTAAGGTAATGTGTATCCTACTAGCTTGTATGTGGAAGGGTATGAGGTTTACAAATCATTGGACCATCTTTTTCGCAGCTAAGTCCCGCATGAAAAATACATTTATGCATAAAATTTTCGGATTATCCACTTTCTCAGGCAATAAATTATGTGACTTAGCCTGAAATCGGGCCAACATGTTAGTCCGAATTGAGGCGAGTTACTTTTGACGGCTCTAGTACTAGTTGAAGACTTGAAGTGAAGTTATACTTGACTATGTAGTATATGTGCGTTCGTGATGCATGAATTTCATCTGGAGTACTTTATTTTATTGAAAAACATATAAAATAATGATGAGAAAATTGTATTCAACTTATATATACGTCCAACATAGTATATGGGAAAGCTGAATATGCTGAATTTGGTGAATGGACTATCTGGTTAGGATGTAATAAACATTTTGGCATGTTACTTACATTTATATTTAGCAGTAGCAAAGGATGTAGACCATTAATTTCTAGGTCACATGGATATTTTGAAATTGCTTTTAGAATTAGATCACTTTGGGTAATTGTCGATAAAAAGGATACAAGAAAAATTTGCAATTAATGCAAAAACAATAAATGCTCCTAATTTGCATAAAAAGGTAAAACAATTGGTCTTAATTTATACTCCATTAATTAATACTAGTAAGTAGTGGTGGTGGCAGAGGACAAGGAGTCAAGCAGAGGGTACAACTGTACTTTTGCCAGCATGTTGTTACTCACGATTCAAGCAAATTCACATCTGGCTTTACTTTTTTATTTAAAGGGATCACCATTAAAAAATAGACATAAAATGGAGAATATTAATTTTATTCAGCATATTTAAATGATGCCGTTTTGAGTTTTTTGAGGCTCTATACTTTGATTTAACTTAAAATTAGGTGATTATGCTACCCCAAAGATAAAAATTTATCATAAACATATGTGAAGGCGCAAAGCTTAAATTTTATAAAAGAAAGTCTCAATTGACTCAATTCTATAGATAAAAAGTATGGGTGTGTTTATTACAATGAATTTGTAATTGCGTTGTAATTATAAATTTATAGAATTGAATTGGAAATTATAATATTTTAATTGAATTCTAAATTCTTTATTTGATAAAATTAAATAAATGATATAAAATTATATTTTAATTTCAAATTTTTTGTTATATAATTCAAAAAACTAACTAAGATTTGATATTGACTTTTAATTTAATAACTTTTTATTTATATATAGTATACAGCTCTATATTATTATTTTTATATATATTTTGAGTTGTGTGTGTGAGTGTATGTGTTGTGTGTGTTGTGTGCGTTCAGTGTGTATGTTTGTAGTGTGTGTTTCTTGTGTATTGTGTGTGTGTATTGTGGATATTGTGTCTGCAAAGTTGTGTGTGCCCTGTGTGTGTGCACACACTATAGAGGTACCAAATTTTATAATTATTTGAATTATTAAATATTTATTTTAGCTATATAATTCAAATTAAAAAATTTAGAACTAAAATTTAATTTCAAATCTAAATAATTTTGTTGTAGCAAATAATAATTGGAATTGAAGACTCTAATTCTAAATCCAAACTTCAAATTCTAAGCTACCGAACGCACCCAAAATAAATGACCAAAGCTAAACACAAAAGCATTGAAACTGAATTACGTGTTCATTATTCATAGATTCAGTTGAAACTAGTAGTGTCGGTTTCGATCAAATTATATATTATCTTGTTGTCAATATCTTAACCAAATCAAATTGAAGTAGTTGTTTAATTTGTTCAATTTAAAAAGCGTAAAATTATTATAGTTTATATATCTTTAAGTCAAATCTAACCACACTCAAAAATCAACCAAAGATTTGGTCTCAATTTGATTTTGCATATATAATTTATATTGTATGATTCTATTTATTTGTGCCGACGATTGGATGTTATTATGCCTAGCTGTCTGGTTTTAACACTAAATTTGTCACCTAACATGTGACTCGTGACTGGTCCAATCCAACCTAAATCACATTTGCTTCTCTAATCACCATACATTCTGATTTATCAAAGATCAATGCAATGAATCTTAATTAACCAAACAAAATGCAGCAATTAAAATTTATAGATACAACAAATTATTTGTGCTCGAATTTTTTTATTCCCTTTTCTATGATTTTGATATCTTGATTCCCACTTTTAGTGATCTTCAAAAGCATATTGTTATATATATACACTTATCAAGTAAAATTAGGAGACGGGAGTTCAGATTCGTACCTTGGTCTCTCACTCTTGCAGAAAAAATGAATATTATTAAATTACAATGCTTATGGTTGAAAATACAAAATATGGACAACTAATAAGTAATAAATACGATTCCTTATGGCCTAAATTTACTAAAAACAATTATATTGTGGCAAGAAGGGAGAAAGAATAAATAAAAATAATTAGGGATGAATGAATGAATAAGTAGTGTGAAGAAAGTGATTGGAATTAGTGGATCGATTAGAATCATCACACATGAAGAGATGTGGCAACAGCGTGGGACCCACCACCCACATTACCCCATTCTTCCAAAATCAAATTAATCACATGGATTACTATATGCTTATTGCTGTATATTCCACATTTGCTTCACTTTTTTGCTCACCATATGATCAAGATCTAATTTGCATGTTATCCCATTTTCCCCTCTTTTTCTTTTCAAAAAATAAAAACTTTTCTTTCATTTTTTAAATATCAATCTTTTTCTTTATTTCCTTTGGAAAAAAAGCGGTGGAACACCCATGATAGCATGATCTTTCCCTCCTCCACAAGTCAAGTTCAAAATTCAAGATACAACATTTGAGCCCGTTATAGATTTACAAACAAGGAATAAAACTCCATTTTGTTCGGTATGATGGAATGAAACGAGAAGAAACGGAACGGGGGTCTATTCTATCATACTAAGCACATCATTCTCCTTCATACCATGCACCTCCATTCTATTTTTCTGCATTCCATTCCATCATATCAAATATTTTAATATTCTAAATTCTTAATATAATATTGAAAATAGAGAACTTCGTATAATTTGGAAAGCAAGAAAATAAAAAAACTAAAATTTTGTGAGAAGTGCATATAAGTACTTGATATCGAAATGTCATCCCAAAGTACTAATAGATGCCATCAGAAAAATAATATATCATGTCTATTCAATTATTCACTATAGAGATCACCCTATGTGTGCCTTTCCTATTTGACCCTAGAGAAAGGGTGCATCTATCCATTATTGTAGAAAATCTCCGAGGGCAATTCGGTAATTCCATGCCACCAGCCAAACTAACGACCAGCCTATACAGGTTGTTGGTACTGATCTTTTTATTTATTTTTTAAAATAAAAATATGGAAAACAAGAAAAAAGGCAGCTCTTATATGTATGTATCTCCAACATCACAATCTTAGACAGAGAGAGAAGAAATGGCGGAGCTAGAGAGCCCAAATGTGATGCCGAAGCTGATCAGTTTCCTCTCAGCTCTTCTTCAACGCGCGGCGGAGTCGAACGATCTGAACCCTTCGTTTCAGGCGCAGAAAATCTCAGTCTTCCACGGCCTCACGAGGCCGACGATTTCGATCGAGAGCTATCTAGAGAGGATTTTCAAGTACGCCAACTGCAGCCATTCCTGCTACATTGTCGCCTACGTCTACCTCGATCGCTTCACGCAGCGCCACCCTGCTCTCCCCCTCAATTCCTTCAACGTTCACAGATTGCTCATCACCAGCGTCATGCTCTCTGCCAAATTCATGGACGACATGTCAGTAATTTATCTCCTTCAAATCTTTTGCCCTAATTTTGGATTATGATGTCCTTTTTTTTTTTAATGTGGATAGCGATGCAGACATTCAAAACTTTTTTGATTTAAGTTAAAAGTGGAAATGATTTCGAATCGTTGAATTTTGAATTTGTGAAATATTTGCTACCTTCAACTGTGGATTGAAAATTGAAAACTGTGTTCTTTTAATCATGAGGGGATTGTTTATGATTGCTTGTGGTTAAGCTTTTGCTTTCTTTTTTTTTTTTTTTTTTTCTAATTATTTACTTGATTCCTTGATTATCTCAACAACCTGTCTTAATCTCTGTAATAACAACTTAGGTCCAGCTACCACAGCCATCATCATAATTTCCTAATTTAAAAACCAATATAATTAATAACTAATTTTGATGTTCTTGAAAGATTGGGAGCCACAAAAATGGAGAGTGGTGAGGGGTACTAACTAGCAAAGGCCTCAATCCAACACTGATAACTGAAAGCTACAATTCGACAATGAGTTGGAAGTTGAAACTCCACATAATATAAAATTTCACTCTTTTTAAAAGTAGTAATAAATAAAGTGATGTGATGAATTGATGATCCACCTCTCTGATCTTCCACATTTCTTGGGACTTTTCAGGTATTACAACAATGCATATTATGCTAAAGTAGGAGGGATCAGCACAACAGAGATGAACTTTCTAGAAGTAGATTTTCTATTTGGATTGGGATTCCATTTGAATGTAACTCCCGCAACTTTCCACACATATTGCTCGTACCTCCAGAGGGAGATGATGGTGCAGCCTCAGCTCAACATTGCCGACGAATCGTCTCTATGTACTGCAAGATCATCAAAGCTACTCCATTTGTGTTTTAATGAAGATGAAGCATCTCATCAACATCAACAACAACAACAACAGCAGCAGCTTGCTGTTTAAGGTTTAATTTTCTTACTGTAGCTTAGGTTAGAAGTTAGTTAATTTTAATCAAGTCATTTTTGGGCTGCCATTAAATGCCCATTTCACTGTATTTTTGGCCTTGTTGGTTATGTTGTCACTGTTATCTTCTTGTCAAAGTGTATGTTTCTGGGAATATTTTGGACATTAGTCCATTGGAATGTACAGTTGGTCTGTTTCTTGTTCACATTGTTGCCAATTAAGCTCAATTGGTGTTTCTTGTGTACTTTAATTCTCCCAACAAACTTTCATCTATAATCTATCTATATATATAGATAGATATATAATATAATTGAGTTATGAGCTCTCACACTTAATCTATAAAATAAATGCACTAGACCCATAAAGTAACACTACACTCAACCAATATTACAACTATTTATAGATTCAGTACAGTTACTTTATAAGTTTAGTACGAGTAATTAGTAAAGTTTTAAGCAATTTTTTTATATTTGATCTCAACTCTCTAAACATATATATAGTTTCTTGAAGAAAAATAGGAGAAGTGAAAAAGTTGGTAGTAGTGAGGGGGCAAATGGTGAAAAAGTGGTGGAATTTGATAAGAGGAGATGGGAAGTTGACAGTTGTATGTGAATGTTGGAAGGGAACATAAGACATGTGCAATCATGGAAGTATATGTATTATATTATATATGTATAGACATATATATTTGCAAGTGCATGTGCCAACTTGAAAGATGGATTGAGACAAGAGAGAAACTAAGTCACCTCTTCTACTTGTTGATCTGTGATTCATTTTGTGTTTTTAAATGTTGGTAGATTGAGGAGGTGGAGGTGGGGTGGGGTGCAGGGTGTCCTACAGCCCAGTATTAAGGGTGGGTTTGTCTACGCAACAAAAACAATTCGGCTATTTTTTTATGTAAAGTATCTCATATTTTATTGTATAATTTATTACATATATTTTATCAAAGAAATAATAATATAATATTCACAATATTTGTTAGTCCGCTTGTCGATATGCATTTCATATTTTCTGGTTTCTTAAGTGTATTAAAAGAAATAAAGTATCATAATATCACTAAAGTATGCAATTCTTTGTGGTAAATAATATTCGTTTATTTTTAATTCATCGTTGCGGTCGACCCCACGAGTTCCATTTCCTGGATTCGCCATTGATTACTGGGAAGAAATCCAAGATTCACTCTTCATACTCAAGAAGCAGTAGCTGTTATATATTTAAATCCCAATACCCCGTGCATGGTAAACCAAGAGAGAAGGGTTCCTGACAAGCTCTCTTGGAGTTGGTTTAGAAGCACAAAATCTGCATCATCGTCATCATGACTATCTGCTCTATCTTCTGTTGCCGGAGCACTGTCTGTAATCGACGGATCGCGCAGTGGTAGGTAAACTCGACATATAGTCTTTATCCTCAAGGGAGCCTACTTGTCTCAGGACCTCTATTAAGGCGTTCTTCATTGCAGTGTCGCTATTTTGCTCGGAAAAATCAAGAATGGCAGAGACATTGGTCAGTTCTGGAGGATCTCCCAAGTCATTGAATTAGGTTTTCCTCCCGCCTGAATTATCTGGTTGTAAAAGGTCTCTGCCTTCTGGAAAAGCCCTTTTTCTGACATGAACTCAAGATAAGATTTCCCACTACTGATCTCAATTCGAGCCATTCGTTGTACAACTCCTCAGCACCAGCGATGTCGTCCATTCTGAGTAGAGCAGAGATCATAGTATGGTAGCCCACATTCGGAATATGGACAAATGAAGCCTTGTAGCTGTTCCACACTCGATAGACACCCTCTTTCTTACCAGCGCCCGACCAGTCATTCTACTTTCAATCTTCCTCAGACTGTCTACAGCCTTCTCGAGCTGCCCAAACTTGATAAACATCGTGGCCATTGTGCTATAACTATTCCAATTGGGATTGATGGTGGTGTCCCGGTCAAAACCTTGTTCCATTTTCTCTAGGGATCCCACAGATCCACAGGATGACAGCCAAATGCTGTACGTGTACAGAACTAATGCTATGCTCTTCTCCTTCATTTCGGATATCAGTGGCTCAATCTTTTCGTATTCTTTAAGTGGATGACTAGCATATCCTCCATTCTTGATTTTACCCATCAGAGATTCAGCTTCTCCTCTCATTCTAGCACGGACATAAGCGTTCAAAAGGGACCTGTATAATCTCTTATCTTTCAAACCATCTGGAAGCTTCTGAAAGTATTGCTCAGCACTTGAAATCCCATGCACCTTAGCAATCAAATCGCTGGAAATTAGGTTGTTTGAGAAAGAAACAAAAAGGCCGAATTTTGAAGCCCAGAGGACAATGAGAGCGAACTCGAAATCTGGAAATGATTAGAATTCTTCTGGTGATAATTTGGGGGAAAATTTTGGGTAGTTGGCTGGAGTAGTATAGGTTTCTGCTGTGGAAAGTTGGGATTTGGGAATTTAGGGTTTAAGCTGAGAGTGTGAGTGTGGCAGTGTACGTCGTTACTTTTCTTTATTTCCAAATATGCCCCCAAGGTCTATGTTATTTCAGTACGAACCACCATATTTTAGTTTATTTATATCCAACTTTATAATCATTCGGATTTCAATGATTAGGCAATATAAGTAATATAACTCAATTTAATTAATTGGTTATAACTTAATAGGAACTTAGCATATTTTTATATCCTTTTGTCTATTAAAAGTTAGTGCCCCAATCCATTATATATTTTCTAAAAATTGTCATATTAAATTTTTATATTTCATACATTAGAAAATCTATAAATTCCAAATACACAAAATTTTCAGAAATAATTCTCTGGTCTAGATATATCACGTGGCAATGTGAGTTGATGTGTATAATCAACAATTCTCTGACAAATAGATACACTAACTCAAATTGTAACATGAGTTGGTGTGTATAATCAACAATTCTCTGACAAATAGATATACTAACTCAAATTGTCATGTGGTGTGTTTAGATCGGGAAGTTTTTTTCAAAAAAGAGAAAGATAATTAGATTGATGAATAAAAATATAAAAGAAGAAACTAAATAGTGCATTCTTTCAAAACAAATGCATGCCATCATTATGATGAACAATTAATCAAGTCATCTTTTAAAGGTGCAGAGATTTATTTATTTTGATAAAATATAAGACTCCTTTCGTATCTAATATCTTAATATTTTGATAAATTTTATCTACTTTTATAAAATTATATAATATTAATAAATAATTCATATGTCGCACGCACTAGAAAAACTCGTAACAAAAGAAATACGATTTCAGACCAAAATATCCGGGAGAGCAGCAACACTGCCACCGAGCTTTTCTTGGACTAGGCGCGCCATCTCTCCAGTCTCCTCCTCGACAGCAGCACCCCTCTTGCTCAACGCTGCGTGAAGTATAACGACGGGCACGGTGGCAGCAAGGACCATAAAGAGATAAGAGAGCCGCGCATGTGAGGATGAGCTCGACCGCCGCCACCACCAAGAGAACAAAAAACACGATGCTCTTGTCGATAAACCCATGCAGAACGAGAGACCTTACGTTGTGGGACGAGGCCGATGAAAAGCACGGTCCATACAAACGTCGCTTAGTATAAACTGAAGTTTTCGAGGTTTCTCACTATCTTGATCACACCGGATTCTGGGCTTGAAGGTATGTCGAAGGGGAACGAAAAGGCTATTGTATAGAGCTTTCTTTTACCAACCTTTTGATTCGTCATCATTCTTGAAGGGTGGCGAAGGTCGTGGTGGAGGATTGGTGAATGGCCTCTGTGTGGTGGCGCCAGCCATGTTTGAGAGGAAAGAAAGCAGAAAAAAGAAAAGGAAAATGGGGGTGTTATGAATGAAGGTGGATTAGGCTTTCATATGTAGCAGCAGCAGCAGCAGTAGTAGTAGAAGTCAATGATAAACTTGTCATCTAACTTTCTAGGAAACTCCCACAATTTAATGAAATATGAAAAAATTCCACAAAATAAACTTACATGGTTGAATAGCAAACATGCACATTGAGCTACAACTTGTAAGGAAGATATCTCATAAAAGTGTAGCACTAAGCAATCAGGATTCTCTCTCTAAATTACAGATATGGAGACATTTATGAAGTTCTAAACAATATCAATATCAAGGCAGATGTAAGGACTTCAGTTTGCCTCAAATTGTGAAGATTTTTCGTCGTTTTAAGGTATAGTAGCAGCTGATAGTTCCCATTCAATTTGTCTATGTTTCTTACAACAACCAGAGCATTTACCTCTATGATCTGTAAATCAGCATCCAGGCCAGCTTCTGTGAATTATTTCGTCGTTATTCGCATTTCCATGTACATAAACCTTCGGTTTTTTTACCTGAAGAAGATAGAGAAATCATAGGTACGTTGTATATGTACTAGGTCTATTCAAAAAAAAGAATGAGATAAATCTTCTTCACCCACCAGCGATATGGGAGGAAATCCAGCGTGAAGACGAGTCCCAGAAAACCCCGTCGTGCTAAGTAGACACTTGTAACCATTTATTTGAGCATGCTCACTGCAATAAAAGCGAACATGCATTATGAAAAATCGAAGAAAACACTCCATGTTCAGCTCTAAGCTAAATAAAAATCCTTTGTCTACACATGTTATCTTTGGATAAAAGTTTTGTATGCTGCTAAACCATATTGATAAACACAAAATTTCAGGAAAATCACCTTAAAAGGTAAGTAAAATTTCTTCGCTGAAATTCTTGAAGAGGAATCCCTTCTTCTTTAGAGTACCTGGAACAAAGAATAGTTATATGATGAAATAGGAGAAGTCTGGACCATATTGTGTGACGAGTTAAAAGGAGAAATCTCTATAATGAACATAGTTTTGGCACTAGATTCTCTCCATAAGACCGTTTATGTACAGATGAACAAAAATGTAGAACATGCACGACGACAAGCATGTCTTGTAAAGTGAACATTTTGCAGACAAAGGGTATGGGAAAAAGAAAAACAACCTAGCAAATTCATTTACATTTAAAATCAGTAAAAATTTGTGTGTGGGTGTGTTCATGGATGAGAGAGGGGAAATATAACAATTATCCATCTTAAAATTTCTGTTGCAACAGTTTCACTAAGACAAAAAGAAATATCTAGAACAGAGAGCCACAAACAGAAAGAACATTTCCAATCGTACCGCCACGGCTCATGATTTTCACAAAAGCGTGAGATTCCATTCATTGCTGAGAATGTGTCGATGTGAACCCAGAGATCATTTGGATTGTGTTCCAAACGCCCTGTTAAAACAATACCCGATCCTCATGAGTTATTGTAGTTTAGAGTGAACACTTGTATTTTATGTCTAAAGTTACTGTTATAGAAAATCCAATTCACTCCACAGCTTCAGCACACGCATGCAAGAAAGCAAAATAAAAGGTCACCAACACACAAAATTACAAATTGAACGTAAAATCTCAAGAAAAAAACAAATAGTAATTTAAGTTAACAATGTAACTGATCACTAATTAATCACATTTCAAAATACTTCTTTTGGATTAAAATGATGCTACAGTTTGAGTTGCAAGAAAGCAATTGAAGCTTGTGAGAATTGAGGTAAATGTAGTTAATTTCTCTAAGCTGGGGAGAAGAAAGAGCTTACCCATCTTATGTAAAGCTTTTAGGGCATGACCACTAGGATAGTTCTCGTATGATGCCATAAATGTCAAGATTGTACACCCTAGACTACATAATAAGAAGTCAGCAGAGACAGGATAAGTTCTTAACAGTAGAACAAAAATTTACTTGGCTTAACCTGATCAGGAACAACCCCAGCATGGCAATGTTAAGATATTTCCATAAAATCTTTTTCCGATTGTTGTAGCTGGAGAAATTTAATTAAAAAAGAAAAAGAAAAAAACGAAGAAGAATAAGAATAAGAAAAAGTTGATTGGATCAACTTGTCAACAATTGACAATTGCTTTTTGATATTATTTAGAAGAAATAAATTATGGGAACAAGTTACATACATTCTGCTAGCAGCCATTGCAGCAGATAAGTTGAAGATAGGAAGAGAGCTAATAATGAATCGGAGTTCCTGCAGCAGGAAATTCAAATCGCTGAAATTGTACAAGAGGCTGACATGAAGTCAAATACAGCAGATTCAATGGAGGCATTACCTTGTGCGGAAGCTTCGAGTAAAGCGTAACAAAAGATAAAACAGGAATAACAAAGATCCGAATCCTTCTGTCAAGAAATAAACCTAGCTGCAACAAAATGAGCCACATCAAATCAGGCAAAATAATATTTCTGTAACATTAGGATAAAATTGGCCGAAGCAGGACTGCAGCCTCTTTCTATCTGCACTTAGAGTTTCCTTTTCTTTTCTTTTTTCGTTTTTTCTTTTTTTTCTGACAGACCCAAATTACTCAACTAATACTTTTACAGATACCAAAAAGTTCAGCAAAAAAAAAATTGCATACACCATTGCATATATAGTAGTACAAGCTAGAGCATATACAAGCGCAAAAACAAGAAAATGAGATGAAATGTGCAGTAGCAGACATTGCAATTTGCATGCCATGAGAAAGAGAGTTTACATCAGATATTGTTTGATATATATAGTATAACTTCAGATGATACCACTCATGCGAGACATAACACGAAAATTAGATTTTATGATAAATAACAACTTATGCTCACCACAGACAGCGGATATGCCACCAGCAATGAGCGGGGAAGAGCTGATGTGAAGTACCAGTGGAAGGCATGAGTCTAAAGGAAGTTATGGAAAAAATAAGAAGCCAAACAGACATTAAGTATATTTGTCTAAAGGAAGTTATGGAAAAACTAAGAAGCCAAACAAACATTAAGGATGGTTTAATTTAATTGAAGGATACACCCCATTCAGAACTTCGATTCAACACTGAATTAAACCAAAATACTTCCAACTCAGGCCATAACATCCTCCTCCACATGACCGAGTCAACCATCACTGTCAAACCTGCAACCCAATATTATAAAAGTAGATATCATAGACATAGATATGTAAAGACATGAAATATGTAGAGATAATCGGGGTTTAGCTAACAAACCTATGAAAGAGCAAGCAGCTATCACGCACGATATTACAGCTTTCCGCAATGAAATAGATCTAGTCTGTATTTGATTAATTCAAGGCATATTTAGAGGATGGAAAGAAGAAAAGACCATCCGGCTAGCATAGCATCAAATGCAAATAGGCAAAGGCACTAAGGAACACGTTCTTCTCATGATTAAAAATCACCCAATTTTTATGTGTACATGTGGGCACGCACTATGCTCTCTAAACAAACTCCCAATAAAGCCTGGTACAGCTCCAATATAAAGTCTCAGAATCAGAGACCTATGAAGTATTCTAGTATTTCCTACGGAAACAATAAAGCATCTTCACATAATACAAGTGATAACTCAATAAGGCAAAAGATACACTTGATCAAATATGAAGATCTTTCATACTGATGGCTAAAAATGGAACGAACTGTTAAAAAAAAAATTATAGAGCCTGCCTGTATATACTATATGTATCAGCTAGGAGGGGGGAGGGGACAGAGAGAGAGAGATAGAGAACAAGAAATGGAAGAAACAAAATAGAGAAAAAGAACAGGAAATCTTCATTTAATTAGTCATGGATATACCACATACCAGCAGAAGCTCAAGTCCCAGAGGTGAAACAAGCAACAAGGTGTCACATCTGAAGACGATGGTAGCAAAAACCTGACCTTGTAAAACAGGCCTTCATAAATAAGAATATGGTAAAAGTTGAAAGATCTTTTATCTTTCACAAAATAAGAATAGTCGTGACTCGTGAATTATAAGATTGTAGGTTCCAGAGAATGTTGCCTAAAGATTTAAGAAAAAAAAAAACAAATAAAGTCGGTTAACCACTTAATATATTTGAAATTGAGGCAACTTCCCATATTAAAGCCAGATAGATATAAATGGAATTCATCAAAGGAATGCAATACGAAGTCTGTGATTGCTTGACCAGGAACAAAAATTGAAGGGCAAGGAAATCATAGATAAATGAAAATTGGAAGCTACTCCCATGGTCCATAACAACAAAGCAGAAGTTCGACATACTATAAATTAAATAAAAATCTGAAGAGTATGACAATCCTTCAAAAAAAATTATTAACAGTTGGGAAAACGTACCAAAGAATTTAATGCTGCATAAAACCTTCTCTGTAACCAATACCCATATGCCAAGTTAACTACAAACAACAAATTGGGGCTAAATTAGCACAAAAAGTGAAAATTTTACAACCAACACTATACTAAGTCACAAAACAATGTTGAAGCCCTATTTGAAAGAACACAATATAAAGGAAGACCTACATGTTGCTGTGGGAAGAACATATAACATGGAGAAAGAATGAAATTCACAATATTTGGTATTAGCAGCTGATGTCCCAATTTGGATATAAAAATACATTTCATTCATTTGTCATTGCACCGAGCATATTTTGTTGACTAAAATGAGAGTTTATATGTATTACTAAGACGAATGTATTTTTGCATTTTATGATAAACCTGTAGAGTTTCTTTGTCCGTGAGGTCTCAAAAACAAAACTTGCAGGTCGAGATGAGATTTTCCAAATCTTTCACGGATGCTGTCGGTTAATTATGACAAGCATGTCTTACAAAAATTAGTATCACAGAGATAGTGAAGTCAAACGAAGATATCACGATCTTCACATCCTTAAACCATTTCAGCTATTTATCTAAATATCTCACTCAGTATGAATGACTCTGCTGCTATGAACAGAGATACTACAGTGAAGTGACCCTCTTCAGTAACATAAAATTTCACTTTTGGTTAGTTTAGACATAGCACATTGGACAGCAACACTAGAAACAGCAAGAAAATAGCAGAAATCTTCTATGATTACAATGATTTATCAACATAGACCTAATGCTGGTGAAATTACCTAAGCCAAATGCCAAGATGTTAGGAAGGGGGCGTGTGCAGTAGAACAGCATGTGAAACTGAATTGCAGTCAATATTACGAAAAATGCTTCAACTTGAGATCCAAAGTTCTTCCTGATCTGCACAAGTATGTAGTGGGTTTGCATAGCTGATTGTATACTGACACCAAAAGATTCCAGCTCAAACTCTATTTCGAAGATTCGGAGACTCCCGAAGGAAGGGAATAACAAATAAAAGAATAACAGATGCAGCTCTCTCAAAGAAAATGAGCACAAAGCTTATCACAACCAGAAATAGACAAATATAATCAGTTGTTAAAGCATTTCTTTTCACCATTGCCAGTTTTGATGTTAGAAACCTTGTGTTGATAATCAATTAACAAGGGAAGGACTTCATCATTGTATTAGGATATTAGCAAGCATGTCATTCCTAAGTGCATGATTTACTCAGGCCTCTACAATAGAGAATAAGCAAACAAGCAGAAGAGTGATGGAAAGTACATATAGGGGGCGTTTACTTTGAGTGATAGGATAGATTGATAAAACATAGGATTGACTATTTGAATGATAAGATGGTTAAACAAGCTCAAAATTAATCAATCCATAAAAGGAAACAGTGGATTAGCTTGGATTATTTTTATCATTCATCCTATCACTCAAAGTAAATGCCCCCTTAAAGTGTATATGAGCAAGCATGTCATGTCCTAAAAGCATTTTTTACTCAGACCTCTATTGATGAGAATAAGCAAAAACACAAAAGATTGAATGGAAGGTACTTTAATGTATAAATACCTGAATACGGAAGAACCGTAATGAAGACAATATGATGAAGCCTAACACCAAACGAACTGGACCAAACAAGGTAAGGGGAATTAAAATGGATAAAAAACATATAATAGTGTACAAACAAAGTATCTTGGCAGAGGAACTGAAGACTAATAGAACAAAGCATAAATATATAGAAGTTCCATGGGGAAAATTCTTACCAGCATAAAGACTGTATAGCTTTGGAAACTGCAATAAACTAGCAGCTAGCGCAAATGGAGAAGCTAGAGTTGATACGAGAATGGAGCCTGTAAGAAAGAAATAATGTTGGAAAAAGCTGACCTATTTAGAGGATCCTAAGATCCTGTATTGCTATCAAAGTAGAAGATTAGGCTTCACAGATAACCAAGAATGTGATCCGTTATAAATTAACAGCAGAATATTATGCAAGACTGTATCTAACTGAAGGCATTGGAGAAAATAGCATAAGAATCCTTACCAATAAATGTACGAGGGACTACTCCAGGAAATTCCAAATGATCATACTGAGATAGAACACAAATTACAAATATATTGAAAAAGCAGCCCAACTGTATGTATAAATTCTTAACCGATCAAAAGATCTAATTTTACCTTTTCTATATGATGATGGTGATACAAAATGTCGTGCATTGCCTAGCAACAGAGCTTAAGTCAATTCATCGGTTTCGTCATTGATCATCAAGGCGCATAACTTTTTATTTTTACTTTCTTAAGAAAGAAGCAAATCTAGGAAAACAGTGCTTACCCACCCACCCCACCCGGCCCTCCCCGTAAAGAATAATATTTGTCCCAATAACAAAATTGTAGAAAAACCAGAATTCTAAAAAAATGAAAATTAAGCAATGATTGGAGAATAACTCCAGACCTGAACATTGAAGCTTTCTTCAACCTTAGTGTAAGGCACCATGAACACGTAAAATGCAGCAATCAACCCCAGCAACAGATCGTAACCTTATTGCAAACAGTTTGGATAAGCTGATCGGTTAAAATGAAACGTACAACTGAAAAGTTATCGAATTTACCATAAACTTGCATTGAATTGAAACTTAGCGCCATTCTGTCTTGTGTGGAGCGCAAAACCCAGACCTGAAGAAGAAATAGAGCTACGATTTTCAATTTTGCCCCAGATTTTCAGAATTCCCAATTCATACACCTAATATCCAAGACAAGTGTAATTTAAGTCCCCACAAGGCAAAAAATGAATATTCATATTTAAAAAAATGAAATATTTGAATTTAATACATAAGAATTATAATATGACAAATTAAATATCTCAAAATTATCATGAAATAGTAGAATTATATACTAAATACCGATCCGGTGAATTTTTAATCTTTTAGATAATTAAATGAAGTATTTTGATTAAATAACAGAGAGTTTGGTATATCATCTAGCACAACTCCATTTAATATTCTCTCCGTCCAAGAAAAATAGTCTCATTTATGGATGATATGAATTTTAGTATAATTGGTAAAGTAAAAGAGAGAGAAAGAGAAGTAATTAGACAGAGAAAAGTGGTTAATAAAGTATAATAGAGAGAGAAAAAGTAGTTGGACTTAGAGAGATAAAAAGTGATCGATTCTAATCAGTGTTTTAAAAATCGGATCGGACCGGCCGGTTGGACCGGTTCGACCGCGAACCGGTGTGTTGTCCAGTCCGGTTCGATCATAAAAACCACCAATCTATTGAACCAGTGCGAACCGAAAAACCCGGCCGGTTCGACCGGTAACCGGTGACAGGTTGAACCGGTTTTTTGTTTTTTGTTTTTTAAATATTTTTCAAAAATGATATTAATTTGTGTTTGATGGTAATTGATCCCTTGACCAATGTTAAAATATGATTTATCTTATCCATTAAGCTACAAGAACTTTTATGATATTTTATGAAATTTAAATATTCTTATATATAAAACATCGAATTTTTTTTATTTACAATATCTCATAATTTTTACTAAACACATGATTATTTTTATCCATTTTCTTTGTCAACTTCATTT